>PVKB01005562.1:0-92629 GCA_004027205.1 Ctenodactylus gundi | reverse complement strand
TTGGTGTGTAATTGGGCTGGTAGCCAAAGACGGGTAAGATTTCTCTGCATTCAAGACAACCTAAGACAGGATGCATGCCATGCTGCATGTAGTCCAATGACGGGTAAGTTCTGACTGTAAGGGAACAACCTAAGACAGGCACAGTCTTGCACCAAACTTTACATTAAAAAATAAAAAAGGGGGAGATGTTGGGGCCCTCTGGGCCCGAGAGCCTCAGCATTGCAGACCTTGACCACGTTCCTTTCCACGAAGAAGCGTTTATTGTCTGGAATTTAAGTCAGGTGTTGTTCTGCTTGAAATTTGGATCAGGTGTTGAACCACGGGACTGTTCTGTTAACAAGGGGGAAGGCTCAGGAGTGGATAAAAAGGAAGGCTGTGGATAGTAAAGCGTCTTTTGCAGCGTCCCTTGCAAGAGTTCAGTTTTCTTCAATCCGCACTCCCCCTCTCGTGTTCTTGTTGACTGACCGGGCTCGGTCAGTGTATGCTTTCATTTTTAATGGGCTGATACCTCAGAACAGAATAGCTGGATCATGAAATCATATATTTAACTTTTTAAGAAACCACCAGATTTTTCCAAAGCAGTTGTATCATTTTGCACTCCACCATTCGTATGTGAGGTCTTGTTCCCTCCATATCCTAACACCTGGGTGTAGTCAGATTTTTTAAACTGAGCCACTCTAAATAGATGTGTAGTTTTATTTTTCATTCCTCCTGACCAGGGATTTTGAGCATCTTTCCTGTGCTTCATTTGCCATATGTTTTGCCCATTTTTTTTTTGTATCAATTTGATTGTTTCTTAGGACTTTTCTTCTGAGTCTTGAAAGTTTCTTACATATTTAGAATGCATGTCTTTCATTCTTTGCCTTCTCTAAAGAGTATCTCTGAGAACAGAAGTTTTCAATTATAATACCTCCTACTTTTCTACTTTTGCATCTATGGATCATGCTTTTGGTGTCATGTCTAAGAAATCTTTGCTTATCCCAAGATCACAGAGTTTTTCCTTCTATATTCTTCTAGAAGTTGCATAATTCATATTTGCATTTTAGGCGTAATCATCCAGTTTTGAACTTTTGAATATGGTGTGAGGTATGGATTGAAGGGTTTTGTTTTGCGCGTGCACATTCAGTTTACGTCTTTAATATTGTTCAGGAAAAGTTGTTATTTTCACTTACATAATTTCCACTCAGCATTTTAAATCACTAATTTATTTTGAAATTTTTTTTTCTAGATTAATTTGGACTAAAAAAATTTTATTAGGTCTGCAGTAGGGGGAGTTCTTGCATTTCTGCAGCAGCACGGACTAGTTGCTTCTCAGCCCCTTTCCGCTGTAATAGGCTGGTCACAGCCGAGTCCACTCACTTCCGCAGGTCACTCTAGTGACACCCTGATAACAGAGACCGTGGGCATTCAAGTGGTTTTACTTAAGTTAAAATTCAGGTCTGTCTCCTGGGCTCTTTTATTTTGTAACAGTACATCTAGTTTTTAAATTAAGTGTTTGTCAGTATTTCAGCTTTAGAACTATTGTATAAACTAGATCAACTTAAGCAGCCTATTTGGCAGTATTTCCCTTCCTCTTTTTATAAGAACAAACTTGATTTTTCAGTTCCTCAATGACTTAAAAAAAATCTTTGAAGGGTTTTTTTAATATATGGCACATCTGATTTTTCCTCATTATATAAATAATGTGAGTTAATTATACAAAATGTAGAAATGCAGGAAAATAATTTTTAAATGAACTCTAATTCCATTACTCAGAGTTATTAGCTCTCTAATATACTTGCTTTGGGCTTTTTTTTTTTTACTGTACTGCAGATCATACCACATTTACAGTTTTATTTCCTTTTTTACTTGCCATTATAGCAAAATTGTTCATAATTTACAGTGGTGTCACTGTGTTGCAGAATATGAATAAATGTATTGTTGTTAGTGTAGCTCACCCCCCACCCCCCCCCCCCCCCATACACACACACACTGAATGTATGCATTGTCTCTAGTTAGCTATCTCTTTTAGGGAACATTTGTGCTTGAATTTTGCCCTCACCTAATTATTTGATACTAAAAGATAAAAGTGAATCAAAAGCTGTTAAAAAATATTGTGGCACCTATAATTTCACCAAATTGTACAGGGGAATGCCCCTTTAAAAGTATGTACGTAAAAATGTTTATCTTCCCCTGTGAACAAGGATTCTTGCTATACCTGTAGAAAAAGCTACTACTTTTCAAATGGATTGCTATACACAGTCTAGATTGTTAAGTAAACTTTCTATTAATCTAATTTGTGACAGTCCAAGGAAGTCACAGAAGGCCCATAATTCTGCAAGCATTTGTTTTTGCCTGTGGCATGACCCACTCAGCAGGTGTCACTGAGGACCCACCAATGCCGGCCTCTGGGTACAGCAGTGAGCATAGCAGGTTATCTCTGCTCTTGTGGAACACAGGGTCTGGAGAGGGATGCAGACAGTGAACCAGATGGCAAGTAAATAACAGGAGCTCAGGCTGTGGCATATGGACGGAAGACAGAATAAGACAGGGAGAAGGACCGAGGAAGGTGGCCAGGAGGAGCCATCTGGGCTAAGGCCAGTGTGATGGGCATGTGGAAGCATTATGGGGCTAGACACGGACCTGGGTCCCTGCATGTTGAGAGTGTTGGCAGAAGGGCACGTGCTAGCATGCTGTGTCCCTCTCTAATTTTCAATGCCTCACCTTGCTGCTGGCCAGCTGCCTGGTTGTCTTTTCAAAGCTTGGGCTCACTCCTTGTAGATTTCCCCAGCTCCCAGCGAGGATGCAGCTTTCCCCGTATTCCATCCAAGTCTCCTGAAATCAGCCTGAGCCAAGATCATCTGTTTCTCCTTTCTTTTTGCTCCACAATTGAAATTTGGAGTGGTAGCCATTCACTGGCTCTCGCCCATGTCTATTCATAGAGTCTCAGCAAATGTGCCCAGTTCTTTTTTATTTTTGTTTAGTTCTTTTGTTCCTTCCTTGGAGGGCAGGAAGAATGGATGAGGGAAGAGCTTATCAATGTGAATACTTGCTTCTTAGGGAATATAGGGAAAGAACAGAAACTTAAGAAATAGAGGAAAAGTTCTCCCATAATTCTGCTTCTCAGAAGTGACAACTTCAGTGGTGTTGGCTTTCTTAATATTTCTACAGCACCTTGTTCTTTGTATGCATTTTTAAGTGCAGAGCATTCACATTCTTATTTGTTTGTGTGTTTATTTATTTGGGTGGTACTGGGGATTTAGCCCAGGGCCTGTGCTCTAAGCTGCAGTCCCATTTTATTGAGACAGGTTCTCAGTAATTTGCTGAGTTGGCCAGGTGGGACTCAAACTTGCGATCCTCCTGCCTCAGATTCCCAAGGTGCTGGAATTACACATCCTTTTTTTAAAAAATAATAATGTGTCTGGAATTTTCTATGTCATCAAAACACTAACATTTACATAGCAATATAGACTCCTCTTCCATTTAGGTTTCCTGTTATTTAACTATTGCATTTATACTTTTAGTTATTTGCAACTATGAATTATGATGCAGTGAACATCTTTGTGCACATATCTTTGTTTTCAGCTCCAATCATTTTTCTTAAGATAAACTCCCCAAATGATAGAGGCTTTGGTACATATATCTTGAGGTGGGGTGGTCAGGAAGTCAGACTTTCTTACACTTATACTTGTTGAGTTTCTCACTAACCCAAACATTCCACTCAGGAAATATGGCAGATGTTTAAGGTTTCCTTCCAGATTGGAAGTGTGAACAGCAGTTACCAGCCTGACGCCTGCCTTCCAGGTTGCTACCCAAGATGTAGGAGAAATGTTTTTCCCCTCCTTGTAGGGACAGTGATTCGCCTTCTGGGCAGGTCTAACACTGTGGAGTCTGTTGACGTTAAGGCCCCTGTCTCATTCGTTGCTGTGTCCACCGTGTCTGGCACACTCAGCCCTGTTGGTTTTTCCCCTGCTGCAGCTCCCTGCACTTGAGGACCAGCTCAGCACTCTCCTGGCCCCAATTATCATCTCCTCCGTGACGATGCTGGAGAAACTCTCAGACACTTACACCTGCTTCTGCACAGAAAATGGAAATTACCTGTATGTTCTTCACCTGGTGAGTGTTTGGCCTTGTGGCCCATGGTCCTCTTTCCTCCAGAGTCCACAGTCCTCTTGCTTGTCTTGGACTGTGGACTCCTGTGGGAGGCAGAAACTCCCCAGCACCAAAATCCCCTGGTATCCAAGACTCCCCTCACTTATCGGTTGAGATTATGGCAGGTGACAGGAGCCCCTCAAGAGCTAGCTGTTTCTGCCTGACTCTACCTGCAGTTTGGAGAATGCCTGTTCATCGCCATCAACGGAGACCACACCGAGAGCGAGGGGGACCTCCGGCGGAAGCTATGCGTGCTCAAGTACCTGTTTGAGGTGCACTTTGGGCTAGTTACTATGGATGGCCAGCTCATCCGGAAGGAGTGAGTTTTCAAGGCTGTTACCCCCTGTCCTCATGGAACCAGGCAATATGTACCCAGCCTCAGTGAATCTGCAATTCCATATTTGTCCCTGGGTCAGAGAAGCAGAGCTCAAAGGATCCATGAAAACCATCTGGTCTAAGCCTGTCTTTTTGTGTGTGGGGAAATGGAAGGCAGAGAACTTAAATAACTTGCCCAGAACCG
The DNA here is from genome assembly GCA_004027205.1 of Ctenodactylus gundi. NCBI lineage: Eukaryota > Metazoa > Chordata > Mammalia > Rodentia > Ctenodactylidae > Ctenodactylus > Ctenodactylus gundi. The sequence continues at coordinate 87,978 of PVKB01005562.1, read as the reverse complement.
TCAGGTGTTTATGGCAGCATGCACCCTAGAAACCTGAGGTCAGCACTCCCATCCTGTCCATCTTCCAACCTTAGTGGTCCATTGTTAGCAACTTGGTTTCTCAAGACACTTGAGACTCTTCCTCCAGAAAATGATTCCCATATAACCTTGTGACTGTCTGGGGGGCTGGGCCCGGAAGTCACCCCTAGCTCCATGGTGAAGAAGTCAGTGAAGAGCACGGTGGCTCAGTGTACATACTGAGCTGGGAAGGCCCAGCCGAGGGGCATGGTTGGGACGTAAACCCAGAAGAGCAAGGTTTAGGATGGGATTCCCCCTGCCTCACCATAACTGGGGTGTCTCAGAGTTTGGACCTGGATCTTTTGAGTTTTGGAACAACATGAGCAAGCACCTGTAGTGAGTCATGTTCTATATAGGCATCGTATCATGAGTTGTTTAGCATCACAGTGTTGGTGACATGTCCTGTGGGCAGCAGATGATACCCTTATACAAACCAGCTCCCTGTGCAGGTCTGTTCAGTGTTTGAGAGGCCCGCACCCCTGCCTTCGGCTCTGATAATGGGCCAGGGTTGTCTATTTTCAGGACCCATGGAGGACATGAGGAGCATAGGAAGTGCAGGCACTGTCCTGGCTCCTTGTGGTAGGCTTTGTGTGCCTATATGAAAGAGAGTGAGGAGTGAAGTGATTTGCATTTGCTCAGGTGCCCTGATGCAGGGTTCCCTACCCCTGTTGCTTTACCAGGGCACACCTGAAATGGCTTCTCTCTTCTCTGGACTCTCCCACAGATTCATGGTCACTTTTGCTGACCTCACTAGCTCTGATACTGACCTCGGGTGGGGTACTCAGGATTTTTGGAGGTGACCAGCTTGCTTGTGCACCTAATCTCCCTGGTTCTGCCCCAGGTTGCGGTCCCCTGACCTGGATCAGCGGGCACAGGTGTGGGCCCACTTCCAGCACCTGCTGTGGACCTATGGCCGCCTGCGGGAGCAGGAGCAGAGCTTTGCTGTGGAGGTGACTCAGGGGCACAGAGGCCTCAGGCCTGGGTGATACAGGTCAGAGGGGGCTGCTTCCCATAGGAAACAGCTAGCTCAGAGTGAAGCAGACTCCGTGTGGTTTGGGGACTCACTCTGATTTACAGAAATCTCTAAATTAAATTTCTTTAACTTTGTCCCATCTTCCAAAAATTTATAAAGATCTAAAACTATAGTAGATAGCACTATACAAAGCAGCACTAAAGGTAAAACTGCTCTGAGTGCAATGAAACCGACAGCACAGCAGAAAGCAGCCTTGATCGGCAGCAGCAGAGGAGCTGAGCCCACCGCTTCTAGGGGAAGCCCAGGCCAGCGCAAGAACAGCTTGGCCAGTAGACTACCACGTCGCCTTTGGGGCTGACCCAGATTCTCCGTGTGGAGCGGTGGTTCTCGTGCTCTGGTGCCCATCAGAGTCATGTGAAGTGCTTGTTAAGTGCAGGCTGTTGAGCCTCCTCCTAAGAGCGGCTCATCCAGCAGGCCTGGTGTCTAGAGTCTCCATTGCTAATGGATTCCCAGACAATGCTCAGTGTGCCAATCCAAGAACCACACTTTGAAAATCTCTGCTGTAGAGGACGGACTATTCTGAAACAGAAATAAGCTCTCAGCTAAAGCAGCCAGGTCTCACCCTTGAGTGCCCACACTGCTTTCTGAATGTCTTCTTTGATTCTGCTTATAATCTGCCTGTGCCTCAAAAAGAGAGAAGGGAAAAGAGAAGGAGAAAGACGAAGAAGAGGTGACGATGACAGTGATGGAACATGCTCAGTATAATAAGCCACGATGGGTCAGGGATTAATTACCAACAGGTTTAGATCCATTTCCACTTACTCAACTTTCCAAATAAGCATGATACCCACGTAGAAGTGGGCCAGGCCCTGGTGAATATGGTCAGTCCCTATCCTTGAGAGAAAATCAGCCCTGTGTGAATACTAAAAAAAGTGCAACAGAGTATCATAGGTACCGTACTCGGTCTCTCATTAAACTCCAGGCAGCCATCTCTTCACCTCTTCCTGGGACACCAGGGAGGGCTTCCTGTGGGAGGTGACCTAATGCGGTTCAGAGGAAACCCAGGCTCCGGGCTGCGTGTGGCCGGCTGCTGCCTGGCTTGCCCCAGCCTCCTCATGGGCCTCTCTTGTCCTCACTCACCATGCACTGCTCCCATGAGGCTTCTCTCAGTTTCAGAAATACCATACACTTAGTTCTGTCTGGTATATAAGTCATTAGCTACATGGGCTGTTGAACACCTGAAATGTAGCTAGCCCAAATTGAGTTATGCTCGACGAAAATACACACCAAACTCTGATGACTTAGCACAAAAAAATTCCCATTTTATTAATATGTGTAGTTGTGATATATAATGTTTATATTGAACTTGAGTATTTTGTGCACATACATATGCATCAGAATTACTCCTCCCCTCTCCCTTTTTCGACCCTCCCATGCCCTTTTCCCCCTAACTCCCACTATCCCCCCATTTAGTTCTATGAAATGACTGTATTCTGAGTTTCTCATATTAGAAAAGTCATCCATTATTTAATCTTCGGTGTCCAAAAAAGAATTTAAAGCATCAGATTAATAATGCTCTTATATGTTGGTAATATTTTAGGTATATTAGGCAAAACAAATTTACCAGAAAAATTCTAAGTTGCACATGGGATTTGTCCTTTGTATTTTAACTGGCAAGCACTGCTCTAAACTTAGCACCTCAGTGCCTTTGCACTTGTTCTTTGCTAGGCTGCCACATCCTCTCTCTCCTCTTTCTTTGGCAGGGTTTCCAGTTCCTTAGGTACCAGGTTGCAGGTTGCCTTCTTGGGGACATTTCTTTGAATACCTCACCCCAGGAGGTCTCTGCAGTTTTTCTGTAGCTCATACTGGCACATATCATGGATGGCATTTCTGTTTCCTTACATGTTGTCTGCCTTATCCATTAGCGCAGGGACCAGAGTGTGAGCCCCAGGCAGGATGAGACTGTGCTGGTCGTGGTGGTCGTACTGCCGACTCTGGTGGCCAGTGTGAGCTCGGGGTGGACTGAGTGAATGTGCCCACCAGTCCCAGGGCCACAGCAGGGCAGGATCTGACAGTGGGCCATCTTCCCTTTCCTCCTGTGACCAGGCCGTGGAGAGGCTCATCCACCCCCAGCTCTGTGAGCTGTGCATAGAGGCGCTGGAGCGGCACGTGGTCCAGGCCATCAACTGCAGCCCCACCCGGGCAGGGGAGGAGGTCCTGCATGCTTTCCTGCTTGTGCACTCCAAGCTGCTGGCCTTCTACTCCAGGTGAGCCGTGCCCCGGTGTCCCACCGGCACTCTTCTCACTTCTGCTGCCTGGAGAGCAAGGCCTCCCAGCCCGGGACCGCAGTCCCCCGCTCTTCCAGGCTCCAGATCTTCTGTCCCGTCAGCCCCTCATTTCTCCGAGGCATTTCTTCTGGAGCACTTCATAGAGTCTCCGTTGAGGACCGTCTCCTGCAGGTTCTTACTAGTTTCTGGGGCCTCCCCATGGGTGATTTAATTCTTTACAACCAAATTTTCTTTTAAAAACAGCTAAGTTAATTTCATTTACACCTTACCCATCCCTAGGAAGGATTAAATCATCTGTGCATTCTGAAGGCAAGGCCAGGCCCCAGCCTCCCTGGCCCCTGCCATCTGCCAGGCCGTGCTGACAGCCACACTCCTGTCTCTCTCTGCAGCCACAGCGCCAGCTCCCTGCGCCCAGCGGACCTCCTGGCCCTCATCCTCCTGGTTCAGGACCTCCACCCCAGTGAGAGCACGGCAGAGGAAGAAGACAACGTGGCCCAGGTCTCGGGGCAGTGGGAGCCCTTCAGGGAAGGGACTCAGAAAACCCGCCTGGAGAGTGGCGGCTGGCCCCCGAGGGCTGTGCTTTCTACAGCAGAGTGTGGACATGTGGGTGGGTGTGGTGTTTTTCAGATGGAAGGGGAATTCTGGAATGCCTGTGGTCTGATGGGGTTGAAAATGCAGATTTGTAGAATTGTTCCTAGTTTGGAACCTGATTCTCCCCATAGCTGTGTGAGCTGGGAGTCTCTACTGTTGTCAGTGATGGGATCAGTGGGATCAGCCTCTCAGGGTTATTTGAGAGAGAAAGGACACAAGTCTCAGCCCACCAGAGCTTGGCAGAGTGAAGGCTCAGTGAGCGTCAGCTACCATTTGAACACTGTCCGTGTTATCGCTGGTGTAGTGATGCTGTTTTAGATACCAGTGTCCTGGGATTTCTGAAATTTTACTGGTTCCGGATAAAGAATATACCACCTAGAATTGAAACCTCCCTGGAAAGTCTGGGGACTATACTCTGAGCTCAGGATGTGGAGCAAGGCGGAGGGCCAGAGGGCGTCTCTGTGCAGTGCGAGGAAGCAGGATCAGAGGATGGGTAGAAAGGAGCCGGGTCAGATCTGCACTAACGTGCATCTCCTCTGCCCCCACAGCCTTCCCCTCGGAGGAAGCCACAGAGTAGTGAGAACATCCCTGTGCAGCAGCCCCGGAGCGTGCACACCTCAGGCCCAGCTAAGGGCAGTTCTTCAGAGACGGTGCGTGCTGTGCCCTGCATGAAGGAAAGGGTGGTTCTACCTCACTAGGTGGCCTTGCCTCCCCACGGGCCTGCCCCAGGAGAGCGAGCTCTGGCCTGAACTACCTGGGAAAGTCTCACCTCACCTTGGCCCATGGTCTGAGCTACTTCTCCCCACAGGACACAGACAGCGTCTCCCTCCCTGAAGAGTACTTCACCCCAGCTCCTTCCCCTGGGGAGCAGAGCTCAGGTGAGGCCTGTGGACAAGGTAGTGGGGCAGCATGGGCCAGAAGCCAGTGGGATTCTGTCTAATCCAGGGAATCCCAGCACAGAATGCTGACTGTGGTCCCCTGTCGTCTCTGCTAGTCTCAGCATGAATTCAAGGACTGCAAAAATCACTCAAATGATCCCAAAAACTTTCTCTGACAAATTGTTTTCATTTAAAAATGTATCTAAATCTATTCTCAGCTCATCCTTTTTTTAAAGTCATTTGATTTTAAGTTCAGTTTAAAATATAGTCAGCCTCCATAGTTTAAACTTTGCCCATTTTTCTATAGTATGTGGCTAAACAATAAAAATAAATTATTAATATTCAAAATACAATTAACTAAGAATACACAACACCATTCAGAGCAAAAGCTAAACCAAAACCCAAATAGCCACCAACCCATCAGCATTATGTCTGTCTGTGGAGCCACAGGATGAAAGGAATGGTGCTCTGGTCTGTGCCATCAGCTAGAAGAAAAGAGACCAGGGTCACAGAGGAGAAACTCGTTGGTTGGAGACAGTTTTGAAAGGAGTTTTAAGAAAAAGAAAAAGTTTTCTTGTTGGTTTCCTTAACCAGTGGCCTCGGCGCTGGTGACATGGCCTCCTGGGGCAGCTGCAGCATCAGAGCCCTGAGTGCCTGGAAGGGATCCTCTTCTGTGCAGAGTTCTCACCCCAGCTGCATTTGGACCCAATATGGGGGTCTTTAAAACTATTGCAGCTAGGCCTGTACCAAGAGATTCTGATTTAGTTGTTCTGAGCTGTGGCCAAGGCCTCGGGTTTTTTGTTTAGGTTTTTGTTTGTTTGTTTTGTTTTTTAAGATCCCCAAGTGATTTTCATATGGGGCCAAGGTTAAACACTACTGGGTTATATGTTCCTAACTTTAGGTCCATGAACCAGCTTTGAGATTGTGAGCTGACTCAGGCCCGTGCCTGTATTGGATGACTCTGTGGCCGTCTCCAGACTCCCTGAGCTATCCATGAGCCCAGGCACGAGAAGCATGGCTTGTGGATGACCACTGCAGTTTCTTCCTGTCCCTCCCATCCCCCTTCGTTGCAACCCTTCCCCCGCCTTCTCTCCGGGTGCTTGGCTTTGTATGCCCGAGAGCTGTAAATAATGTCGTTTGATTGTGCATCGAATTCGCATTCACAGACAGCTTGTATTGCACTCATCCTTCATGCTGAGCTACATCCCCATAGCTTGTTTATTTATTGTGTCTCATCCATTTCTAAATCAAGTTTCTAAAACCTAAAAACACGCTTCCTCCAAGAAATCTGATTATAAATGAGGGTTTTGTGATGAAATTTAAAAGAGAATATTATTCCAAACATGAAGTTTCAAATATATAGAGAGTTCAGTAGTTTTTTGTGAAGTATACTAGGAAATCCAATTTAATTCCTAGCACATAATAGGTGTTCAGTAAGAGCTTGGTGATTGAATAATGGCGTGGGAAAATGTAGACCATATATGTTGGCTCTTAGGGGAGGGGGACAGCAAAATCAAGGAGGGGATTGAGGAGCTCAAAGGAGGGTGCCTCATCTCCAAGAAAGATGCCTCTCTTGCTCAGGAGCTCTGTTTCCAGCAGCTGGCTCTGTGGGAAGCCTCTTCCCCAGGCCCACTGCCACTTTACTGCTGGTTCTGTAATACTCACCTGCTGCTGGCCAGCTAGGTGGAAGATGGTTTTACAGGATCTGCAGCCCCAATGAGGCACCTTTGTCCCCACCCGGTGCTTGAAGCTAAGCTGTTAATGGCAATTATGGCCCCTCTGACATGCTGTTGGCCCATTGTTTGCATCCTGATAATGTTACATATAATCTCACCTTTACTCACAGGTAGCACCATCTGGCTGGAGGTAGCACCATCTGACATTCCTCAGGTGAGTCTCTTGAGTCTGTTTGGCCACCATTGATCAGAAGCACTTGGCACGTAACTGGAGTTCTGCCCATCTCAGGATTGTTCGGTACAGAGCTCAGCCTGGAGGTTGGCCCCCAGGAAGCCAGCACAGGGTGGGGTTGCCCATGACTCATAAGTGCCCCCCTCAGCATGTTCTTGGAATTCAAAGTTCAACTTAAGTTTTAATATTTAAAAAAATATAAACACATACACACACACACACACACACACAGGCAAACACATACTGTAGAAAAAATAACAGAAGTATGAAAAGGAAAATAAATATCACTCTGAATCCCATCTTTGAAGTGAGATTAACATTTTGGATGTTTCCTTCTGTTCTTTTTCATGATTTTACATACACCCCACATGACGATAATGTGTATATATGTACGCATATTATATTTTTTCTTTTAATGCATTTGGGTCCTAATATACTTTATTATACTTTTTTACTGAGGCATTTTTGTGTTTACGAAGCACTATTCAACAGTGTGGGTTTTGAGGATTGTTCCAGAGACCATCCAGTGCATATGTTACTATTTATTTAGCAAATCCCCAGAACAAGCAGTACATTGTTTCCAGTTTGTGTGCCTGTGCGTGCGTGCATGTGTGTGTGTGTGTGTGTGTTATAATGAGTCACATCCTTATAAAGAAATGTTTGTGGCAGTTGTGATTATTCCCTTAATTCTCTAATATTTTCCTACTAAAGGCTTTCTTTCTGAGAACCCCCACTAAGGCTGGAGTCTTGCCCATTTGGTCATTTTATACCTCAGTTTCTCCAATTTGGAGGGCAGACAGGACATTCTGAGGGTGACGGAAACAACAAGAGTACTGAACTTTGAATTCCTTCCTCTAACTGAAGGCAGAGCAGGGAACCCTTCTCGTGTCCCATAGGCTCTGTTTGTCCTAGCTCCTTCATCCCTCTGGGCCACCCATGCATCTCCTGTTCCCCTTTAACCACTGCCCTGTGGCATTCTGTCCTAACTCTGGGCAGAAAGACCCAGCGAGAGCTGTGGGTCAGACAGGCAGCAGGGAGGGACTGGAGCTGCCAGAACAGTTTCAATGGAGTACAGGGATCTAAGGACTGGGATTTCTTAGAGCTCAACACTTTCATTCCCCGTGGCTCACAGGGAAGGGGATGGATAGCTGTGGGGTAATCTGACTCAGGGAAGAGGCCAGATGGCTTTTCCCTCCCTGCCTACATCACTGACAGCTTTTTTTTTTTCTCTGCAGATAGCAGAGGACCCACTTCAAACACTGGGTCCTCACTCCCGAGCACCTTCTGTCCCCAGAAGGATCTTCCTAGATGCCAGCGTAAAAGACAGCTACTGTCCCTTGGTGCCTCACACCATGTACTGCCTGCCACTGTGGCCAGGCATCAACATGGTGCTCCTGACTAAGGTACAGAGTCTCTCACCCTCCCCTGATAGTGCTCAGGTCCTGGACAATACCTCACTCTCCCACTCTGGCCTCTGCTCTTTCCTGTAGAGCCCCAGCACCCTGCTGGCCCTGGTCCTGTACCAGCTGCTCGATGGCCTCTCCCTTCTGGAGAAGAAGTTGAAGGAGGGCCAGGAGGCTGGGAGCACCCTGCGGTCCCAGCCCCTCTTGGGAGACCTACGCCAGAGGATGGACAAGTTTGTTAAGAATCGTGGGGGCCAGGAGATTCAGGTGGGGTCTGGATCAGGGTCTGGGCAGGGTCTAGGGTACAGGGCCAGTTTATCCCTAGCAGATTAGGGGCCAACATTTCTGGTTCCTGTCTCTGCCTCCCCTCCAGCCCCCCACCCCACACAGGTCTGTGATCCTTGTTTTCCCATTTGAAATGATAGAGGAAAAAATAACCTAATCAGTTGCTCTTAAAGTTTTCAGAACCTTGGTGAATTGGGCAGAAAACAAATTGTAATTCCCACTTATTCATTCATTTATTTATTCTGGTACTGAGAATTGATCCCAGGGCCTTCACACTCACAGTCACTATTTTTTTTTCTTTTGAAACAGGGTCTCACTCTGTAGCCCAGGGTGGCCTTGGACTCACAGCATTCTTCCTACCTCACCCTCCCTCGTCCTGCAGTTGTAGGCATGTACCGCCATGCCCAGCTTTATGTAATACTGGAGAATCGAACTCAGGGCCTTCTGCTTACTATTCCTCCAGCCCCTCCAGCCCATTGTGTATTTTGATTTTGAAATAGGGTTTCACTAAGTTGCCCAGACTGAGCTAGAACTTGCTATCCTCATGCCCAGCCTCCCGGAGTGCTGGGATTACAGGTCCACTCCACCACTCCTGGCTAGTTTCCCATTTTTAGATAAGGAAATTAGGGTTTGGAAAAGTTGTCACTTAGCCATGATTAGTTGGCTCATGAATGGAGGAGCCAAAGCCTAGACACAGTGATGCAGTAGAGGCCAGTGACCTGGTAGTCTATCACCTGGGCACAGTGGAAGCACAGGACACAGCCCCACTTCCGCTACGTAGAGCATAGACCCCTGGGGGAAGCTACCAGTCCATAGTAGAGAACAAGCCACTGCCCCTGACAGGTCAGGCCTAGAAGGAGACGCAGGGAAAGGGTGGTCACTGGGCTTGGCAGCTGGGGCCATATGTGCAGCTGGCAATGCCTGGGTTTGAGTAGCTGGGATTCATTGTAGCAGGAATGCGTGTTGATTTGGAAAGCAGAAGGATCAGAAGAACAGAGAGGCGGCTGGCACCCTGGTCACATCTTCTCTTGGCAGAGTCAGCAGGCATCACAGTGGGCGGCCTGTTAGAATGCTGAGTTCTTGTGCTTCGGGAGGAGCCACCCAGGGTCTCCGCCTTGCGAGGCCACCCCATGCCATGCTCAGGCCACCTGCAGCAGCGGCTGCTTCTAGCCGCCCACTCCCAGCATCGTGTGTCGCCCCCTGGAGGGGATCTGTCCTTACCACTCTGCGAGTGCTGTGTGAATGGCCGTGTGGCTGGTCCCAGTGAAGCTGGAAGCCCCGCACTTGGCCCCTGGAAATTGCATTTTAAATGCCTTCTGAGGAACAGAATGTGGTAGGCCGCAGTGTGTGTGAAGCCTGCCATGGCCTGAGTGCTGCTTGGGTGCGGCCGGGGAGCCCGCTTCACCTGGACACGTGCATGTTTCTCTGAAGCCTGGTACTTGAGAAAGGGTTCCTCGGACCAGCTTTGGGAAGGTTCCCTGGAACCTCACTGCAGCAAGTGACCTCTTGACCTCCTTACAGAGCACCTGGCTGGAGTTTAAGACCAAGGCATTCTCCAGAAGTGAACCAGGATCGGCCTGGGAGTAAGTGGTAGCCCTGAGAAGGGCAGATGCTGGGACAGGGCGGGTGTTCCCTAGAGATCACAATAGCTGTAAGAGCTAGGAGAGCAGCTCGGGAGGAGCTGGTGCCTAGGAGGGTCCCAGGGAAGCAGAGGACCAGCCCTTGCGGCAGCAGAGACAGCTGGAAGCAGAAGGGTGGGCCTGAGGGTGCCTGGCATCCAAGGCAGGACCAGCTGCAGCAGTGACTGTGTGCTGCCTCAGGCAAGTCACTTCCTGCAATAGTCAGCAAGATGATGAGGTTGGCTGAGATGCCCTGGGCTCAGGGTCATGTAAGGGAGAGCCAGGAAGCCGCCTCCTGGTCCCATCAGGGTACCTGGTGTTCTTGTCAGCACAGCCCCATGGGTCAGGTTCTCTGTCTCTCCTGCTGTGATGTGTCCCCATCCTGGTGTCCAGGCTGCTCCAGATATGTGGGAAGCTGAAGCGGCAGCTCTGTGCCATCTACCGCCTCAGCTTTCTGAGCACCGCACCCAGCAGAGGAGGCCCGCACCTGCCTCAGCCCCTGCAGGACCAGGCCCAGAGGCTCATGCGGTAAGTGCAGTGTGGGCCCTGGACAGACCACAGGAGTGAGCGGAGCATGGGCCCCTCATAGCAGCCGCACTGTCCTCTTCCTTTTGGCAGAGAACGGCTGCTGGACTGGAAGGACTTCCTGTTGGTGAAGAGCAGGAGGAATGTCACCATGGTGTCATATCCTAATGCCTGGCCCAGCCCCCAGGAAAGGCTTAAGTCTAGGACTGCAGGCTCTTGGGAAGGAAGGAGATGCTTTCTGCCACCCTGGCTTTTTCTTTTATTCCTCTGAAGAAAAAATATCCCATGTACCTTTTCGATAGTAATGCTTCAATGACTGCTTCAGAAATTTCTGCCATCTCGAAGTTAACTCATAAAAGCCTTAGAGGTCCTTCAGGTCAGCCAGCAAGATGATAATAGGTACTGTGGGCAGGGACAGGGGTTCCCGAGGTCTGGTTGGCTCACGGGTCCATGTCTTCCACATGGGGTTGTCACAGTTCACGATGACCTGTATGGACTGAGAAGTCTTGCAGTAAATGTGTATTCATTTAAAGAATCATTTCTAGGACTCGTGTGACCCTAGTATGGAACACTAGTTTTATTGAGTACTGATTTTCCAGAGAACTTCAAGTGGCTTTTTCTTCATTAAAATTTCAGAAGCATCAGGCCTTGATCTCTTGGGCCTCCTCTCATGTAGATCAGAGGGATACCAGGGACTCTTATGCACCTACAGCCGTCCTTCCAGAGAAGCTTCCTGTGAAGTCTATACCTTAACTCAGGCCCTCACCTACCTGGAGGATTTCCCAGGCTTGGTGCACTTCATCTTTGTGGACCGCACATCAGGACAGATGGTGGCTCCTTCCCTCAGCAGCAGCGAGAAAACTTCATCAGAGTTGGGCAAGGGGCCCCTGGCTGCCTTCGTCAAGGCCAAGGTAACCATTCCTCTAACCCTGGAACTTCTCTGACCAGGGGTGGGACACGCCGAAGCCTCACCATGTAGACTCTGTCTTTTGTTCATTATCTGGAGTTTCATTCTCTTAACTTTCTTTCATGGAAAAATTCATTTTTTTTGTGAGAAGGGGAATGAATCTTCTGCCACTTTATTATTTATAATGCTGGTAATTAAACCCAGGGCCTGTACATTGAGCTATACCCCCAGCCCAGTTGTCTGTCTGCTTATTGATTTGTTGATTTATGATTTATTTAGAGGCAGGGTCTCACTAAGTTGCATAGACTGGGCTGAAACTTGCAATCCTGCCTCAGTCTCCCAGAGTACTGGGATAACAGGCCTGCATTACCACACCCAGTTTCTGCCATTCTCTAAAAACTTTGAATTTTGTCCAAAGAGACAATCATGATGGTTCAGATAAGCTGGGTGGCAAGAGGTTTGCATGGAAACTGGCTGTGCCTCTCACTAGCTGGGGCCTGGGCATGCCTTAGTCCAGGTTTTAATTTTCTCATCTGTAAAAAGGAGATAACTCTACATCATTGGGTTATTGTGAAGATTAAGTGAGGTAATGTGTGTAAAATACTTAGCACAGCATGTGCCACAGAATATGGATATCACTCGCTCACAGGGCTCTAGTACCCTCATCAGCTCATGTGGAGATAATCCAGCTCTCTCTCATTTTTTGCGGTTGTCTACACAGTTTGTTACACTTGAGCTCACTCTATGTGCACAGTTGTGTTTGCCACATTTTCCCTTCACGTTTCTTGTGCCAGTGATTCTTCCTATGCATAATTTTTTAGCAACTCTATAGTAGTCCATCATGTGAGTGTAACATAATTCGTGTGGTCGTTTCTCCAATGTTGAACATTTAGATTATCTCCAAGCACTCACTGTCATAAATAATTCTAGAATACACACCTTTTACGCATACACTTGAGTCCTCATCACTGCTTGTTTTCTCAAAATGATTCCCAGAAATGGAATTACTGGGTCAGGTGGGAGGAATGTTTTTTAAGGTTATTAATGTGTGTTGTCAGGTTGCTTTCCTGGACAGTGTAGCCAACCCATGGATCTGTGTGGAGGATTAACTAGATAGTATGTGTTGTGATCCAGCGTTGAGTGAATCTCACACCCGTTCCACGGGGACTTTCAGTGAGAGCACTCACAGCGCCTTGGCCAGCCCTGATGTGAGGAGAGAGCTAAGCAGTCAGGCCTCCTTCACTCAGGTAGTTCTCAGGCAGGTGGTTCTTCAGGTATAATCTTTCCATCCAACCCACGGTGACCCCTGGTTTAGACTTGACCCCTAGAGCAAAGGACATGCCTGCCCCGAGTACCCTGCACATACACACACTTCTGCAGCTACTGGTGAAGTATGGGACCTGGGCGTGGTTGCCTGGGAGAGGGGTCCTGTACAGAGGGGTTTTGCTGATGGCCGAACCGTGATCTCCTGCCATGCTGATTCAGTGTCCTGGCTATTTTCTGATGTGAATGATCAGTTACTAATGTGTGAGTTACGTGTGTGGTACAGTTTATCTTATCCTCATATTAGCTGATAGGGGAGCCTACCCATCCCTGCAATAATGATTTGTTACAGTGCCCCAGCTCTAAGGAGAGGCTCTGGCCTGCTGGGAGCCCCTCAGGCCAATGTCTTGCTTTCTTCATCTCTCAGGAGGTGAGAAGGCACAATGGGTCTTGGCCTCAGGCAGGTAATTGCTGTTCCTTTCCCCAGGTGTGGGCTTTGGTCTGGCTAGCACGCAAATACCTGCAGAAGGGCTGCACCACACTGCTGTTCCATGACGGGGACTTCTATTGCTCCTACTTCCTGTGGTTCGAGAACGACATGGTGGGTGTGCCAGCACCACGGGCAGGAGGGTCCTGAAGCAACTTGGAATCCTTTTTCCTACACTGTGCTCAGTCTCTCTCTCTTTCATCTCTTGTCCCTGGAGAAATAACAGGTAAGCACAGGAGCTGGGTCCCTGAACTGAGGTTACATCCTCACTGTGGTATCTTTTCTTTGTGGTCCCTCCGCTGGCTTCCTGGCAAACTTGTCCCATTGTTGAGGCCGTGTTCCAGGTGAATATGTGAGCAATGACACATGCCCCTGATCCAGGCAATAGTACCTCAGTGTTGCTACCTCCCGGTGTCATCAGAGCACTTTGCCAGAACTGAGCACACTTGGACTGCATTGAGGCTCAACCCACTGCATATCTCCTCCCCCTTCTTCAGGGCCACAAACTCCAGATGATTGAAGTGCCTGTCCTCTCAGATGACTCAGTTCCCATTGGTGTGCTGGGAGGTGACTACTACAGGTAACATGTACCCAGGTGTGGGTGATGAGGGCCGGAGCCCCTCCGGAGCAGCTTCTCCAGGAATGCCCCACTTGAGAAACTAGAAACCTAGTCTGGGGCCCTTCATGATCTGGGGGGCCTCTAACAATCTGGCCCAGCATCCCATTGGGAAAATTCTAGAACTTTCCCTGTCACGCCTTAGGTAGGATGTTTATCCATTGAATATTGAGCCCCAAGGGAAGGACTATGGCCAGAAGCTTAGATCACAAGGAGCAGGCAGGAGACACCAGCTCATTTGCTAGGGCCCTATGGGAGAACAAGTGCTGGGAACTGCGATGGCTTTCTAGCCAGGAATGAACTCTAGCCCAGGAAGAATGCCATGGCCTCACCTCTGAGTCCCACCCTCCCCTTTCCCCCAGGAAGCTTCTGCGCTACTATGGAAAGAGCCACCCAGCTGAGGCTGTCAGGTGCTATGAGCTGCTGGCCCTGCACCTGTCAGTCATCCCCACTGACCTGCTGGTCCAGCAGGCCAGCCAGCTGGCCCAACGCCTGGGTGAGGCCTCCCGCCTCCCTCTGCTCTAGGCCATTCTGCCTACATGCTTGTTCTGTGGCCACCCCTCTTGCAAACATTCCCCATTGCAGGAGCCTCCTGCAATCTCCAGTGGCTTCCCAGGGGTGCACACAGGCACCAGTGGGGAGGCCCAGAGCTTCTCAAAACCTACCTGCACCATCTCCAAATGGAGTAGCAACCAAATCCTTCCTTCTGGAGGAAGAGGGAGGGCTTGAGGTCTCAGATGGCAGTGGATCCTCTTTCAGAGCTGCCCTATGCTATCTGAAGACACACCCTTTCCAGCTCTCCTAATTGAGGAAGGTCTTTCCTACCCCAGATGCAAGGCATTCCATTGGCTGGTTTGAATTCCAGCTCTGCTGCCTCTCTGTGCTTCCGTTCTGTAGCTGCTGGCTTTACTGCTATGGTATTTTCTCACATTTAAAGTGTTACCACCTACCTCACAGTGGTTGAATTACTGAACATATGGTAAATGCTCAATAAATGTTATTATCAGCATCCATGCCCGAGGCTCTGTGTTCCTGGACTCCTTTGTTAGTGCTGAGAAGCGCCGGCTGGGTTCTGACCCCTCCAAGCCTGCTCACTTCACCTACAGCTGTGGTTCTGAGCTGCAGACTCTGGGACACCAACTGGAATTCCCTTGGTTGGCATGTACTATGAGTGAAACCATTTCCAAAGGCCAGTGGCTCACTGTTCTAACCAACAAGTTTCTACCCTTGGGTGGACACAAGAATAAGGTTTTCCAGAGTTCTGGGACACAGGGGTGCTCACTCCTTTGGACCAAGAGGTAATGCTAGAGTGCTAAGAACAGGTAGAGGGCAATAGAAATATGCAGCCACCACAGAAGGGAATAGACATGGACACCCTGGTGTGTGCGCAGGAGCCCCACCTCCTGAAACTCCAGTGAAGACTAGTCTTTCTCGTGCAGGGCCCAGCTTTGAACAACAGAGGTGCTGACAGCTAGAGTCCTTAGAAGGTGGCACTGAGGAGTAGTGTCCCCTGACATGAGCAAGTCTGTGTTCCTCCTTAATCGTATGATTTTATAGTTGGAAATTGAAAATACTGAATGTGCAGAGAGCACAGAAGATCAAAAGAAAAACTTGGCCTGTAAGCCCCTCCACACCAACACAGTTTTAGGTTATCCACTTTGTTAAAAAAAAAAAAAAAAAGTTTTCCCATAATTTTAAGCAGCTTCATGATCTGAGGTATCCAGTTTAACTGAACCCCCTGACTATGCAATCATCCCTGAGTATCTGTGAGTGTTTGGTTCCAGGACCCTCTCTTGATACCAAAATGCTTAGATGCTCAAATCCCTAAAATAAAATGATGTAGAATTTCTTTGTAACCTACAAATATTTCTACACTTTAATCATCTCCAGATTACTTGCAACACTCAGTCCTGCATAAATGCTATTTAAATAGTTGTTATGCTGCATTGCTCAGGGAATGACAAGGAAGAACTTCTGTATGTGTTGAGTGCAGACAATATTTCAACGTTTTTGATCTGCAGCTGATTGAATCCACAGATGTGGACCCTGTGGATAAGGGCTGATTTTATTACAAGTAGCAGGAGGGTGAATCTCCCAAATCTGCTTTTAACTCTAGTTCACGCATGGCGTGACCTTTCCCTGGGTCCCTGGGGAGGGAGGCTGCACTGAGAGTAGAGGGCTCCTCAGAAGAGGGGAGCTGGACTGAGAGTCCTCTTTCCACATCCCCTGGTTATGAGTCACTGATAGCAGGCTGTTGGCTGGTAAGGTTGAACGTTAGTGCTCATGGGTCCCTTTCTCCTACAGGGAACACCCACGCTGTGTGAGGGATGGCAGGAACAAAGGTTTTTGATCCAAAGAAGCTGTAAGAAAGTTCCTTAGCT
Organism: Ctenodactylus gundi; assembly: GCA_004027205.1. Classification (NCBI taxonomy): domain Eukaryota; kingdom Metazoa; phylum Chordata; class Mammalia; order Rodentia; family Ctenodactylidae; genus Ctenodactylus; species Ctenodactylus gundi. Next base: position 71,797 of record PVKB01005562.1, on the reverse strand, counting down.
GAGAATATTTACAGATGTGATACTTAATCCTTGAGGAGTCTCAGAAAATGTGAAAGCAAAACAGGAATAGGCAGGTCTTTAAACGAAGATGGTGAACCAGAGAATTAGAGACTGAACTTGCCCCGGGGCCCTGGGAGACACGCCACAAAGGGCCGAGTAGGGGTGGTGGTTAGGAGAAGAAGCGAGGTACCCTAGGTACTGCGGGGACCTGTCCTAGCTCTACTGCTCTCTCACCCTCCAGACTGTGCCCAGCGATGCCTGGCACACAGGAGCCCGGGTGAGGTGTCAGCGAGGACCTTACTTTCCCGAGTCCTACAGGCGAAGATCTCTCCTGACTGCCTTGCGCATACTGGGCAGCAGCGGGAGCAGGGCACCCAACGTGCGCCGGGGTGAGGGCCCCGAGCGAGAACGAGCCCGGGACAGCAGCTCCGCCCCCTTCCTCTTCCTCCCAGCCCCTCCTCCCGCCTGGGCAGCGCAACAGGCTGGCTGTGGGCGAATCCCTGCAGGCAGAAATGGCTGCTAGCCGCAGACGTCTTAGCGGAACCGTGGGCCGCTTTCCCGGGCCTCCCTGGAGAAGAGCTCACTCAGAAGCCGGGGGGCACGTGAAGCCCGAGTATGATGCGGTGGTGATAGGAGCAGGTAAAACGGCAGCCACCGCTGCGGTGGGAAAGCGCAGGCCTGGGGGCGGCCCTCCCTGAGCCTCCCGGAGTGTGGCCAGGGCACAGCTGAGATGGAAGGCCTGCTAGCTGCCGGAGGCTCTGGGCTGGGAGTAACTGAGCTTGCTTTGTGCTCAAGGGCAGATACCTGCTCTCTCTGAACTTGAGTCTTGTCATGTACAATGCAGAATGTACTAGATTCCACTGTGTACTTGGAAAACATATGGTGGGAAAGGGAAGGGAAATTCAGCCACCTGTGCCAAGTTTGGCCACCATCACCAGCTCGCCAAGGCCACCCATTCCCCAAGGAAATCAAAAGCATTTCATAAAGCAGAGTTAGAAAAAAATGGAATTGAGTCCCAGAGATCCTACTGCAACCCACAGAGGGTGACAGCCCCTGTTGCCTTCTCAGGCATTTGGGGTCAGCTGCACTTAGCAACACTTGGTTGGTCCCCTGCTCAGAGTACTCACGTGTCCTTCCTCAGGCCTTGTCCTCCACTCTGAGAGAGGCAAGAATATGGTTTTCCAAGGGGGTTTATTCAGAGACAGTGAAAGGCCTGAAAGAAAACAATACTCAGTTCTCATTACATAGCTTCAAAATTGCCACCTTGTCTGGCACCCTCATTTTTATGTACATGAGGTGTAGCTCTGAGGTCATGCCTCAGCCACCCCTCCAGGAAACCATTGTGTTCATATGTCGACACACATGTGTCTGTTACCGATACTGAAATAAAAACATACAGCACACCAATTTTTCTTCTGTTTCCAGAACTGTGCACTGAACACAGGAGCTATCTACCACTGACCGAGCATAATTTTACAAATCAAATATATAAAACACTTAAATTCCATGGAGCCAATTGAAATTATTTTTCGGTGTTGGGGTTTGAACCCAGGACCTTGGGTGTGTGAGGCAAGCAGCCCACCACTGCACCACATCTCCAAACCTTTTTGCTTTGGAACAAAACCTTGCTAAGTAGCCAGGTTAGCCTCAAACCTGATACTGCTGCTGCCTCAGCCTCTCGAGTAGGGGTGCCCTACGGCACCAGGCTGCCGGCTGGTTCCTAATGTAATGTTGCCTTTCACTTTTGCCAAACTCAAATAACCAGCCGACCACTGCCATGCACAAGTGGGCTTAGTTCTGAAAGGAATGCTGGATATTTTCTTTGATAGTGGAGGAATACCTTCTCCATTTTTGGTACTGTTTCTTCTCAGTGAACAGCTACAGACTCGAGGCCGTTAGTTAGGTTTAATCTGCATTATTCACATTTTCTCGTCACTTTCTTAAGCCTAACAATCAACAGAACAGTAGACCTTGTGCACTGATGTGTCACGTGCACTGACATCTGTGTTAAGTACTACCATACAGTGTACCGAGGTTGTTAAATGTGATCAGGGAGAAACGCCAGTGGCTCACCTCCCTCTATGCACCACCTAGGTGCACAGAGGTGTGTGGCCAGCACAAGACCACAGGCCACAGGCAAGTGCAGTAAAATTTAAAGCAATGAGTTTTGGGTAGTTAGTGCCATCTTAAAATACAGTTTTTTGATGGGAAGCTTAGGCCGTTTATTTTTTAACAATGTAATTATGTTTGACCATCAGCCGACACCCCCTGGGCAGTGGGAAGTGCTCCAGCTCCTACTCAGTGGGCTGGGGAAGGACACCACATTGGCCTCAAGCCTCAGAGAAGCCCCTCTGTCCTTCCATTTAGCCACAGCCCAGCTGCTGGCTCCTAACGGGCAAGGTGGGCTCTCGGTCACCAGCTGCCTTGGTAAATTGCCCACAAGTATCAGCAGCGCACCTCAGTGTTGGAAGTTCTCCTTTACGTGGCTTCTTTAATTGTTGAATATACTTGGAGCCCAGTTGAAAGGCATCGGGGCTTGAACAAGGAACAGAGTGGCATCTTCTAAGCAGATCACTGATGGCCGGCAGCCACTTCAAAGCGACCTTGATTTCATCATGTGACTAAATGTACCTAAGAATAACCTGAGGAGCTTGCTCAAATGCAGGTTGCCAGGCCTTGTACCTGGTGATCAAGGTGGTGTGGGCTGTCAGCACACATCCCTCTGCCAGTGCTGCGAGTGTACCTGCTGCCGGTGGCTGCAGGACTCGTGCTCGGTGCATTCCCACTAAGGGCACTTATGCCTGCTGCCTGGGGATCCTGTGAGGTGACCTTGGGATGAGCTTAACTTGCAGCAGGTGACCCTCCAGAGCCACAGGTAAAATTCAGCCAGGACTTGTGGGGAAGACTCTGGGTATTGGCTCCTTACCGTTTGTCTTTTGAGGCCTGTTTACATGGCATGATTGAGCTGGACCCAATTGCCTGGAAGACATTATTAGTTTTCAAAGATTGATGATCCCTGCTAATTAAAGACACGTGGCTACCATGTTTATCACAGGCCTGCTAGGGGCAGGTGCTTTGCAGATACCACTGGTTAATCTTTCCTGAACACAGCAAGGTCCCCCAGCATCCTCTGTGTTTCACATATGGGAGTCCTGGCTATTTGATCCCTCCCTGAGGACTGTGGCAGGGTAGACCACAGAGCCAGATAAGCCCAGGACTGGCTTCCTTGGACTAGTGGGATGTGGGGCCAGAAGGGCTTCTCAAACTGCAGGTTCGTGCCATTCAGCAGTCCCACCCAGCACATTTTAAAATAAAATATAACTAACTAGGTTATTACATGCTTATCACATAGAGTTAATATTAGTTCATAAGCATTTGTTTCTATAACATACATTTATTTGTGCAGTGCATGCCAGGTCATGGTATCAGGCACATTTTCCCCTGTAGATCAGAGGGGTTTGAAAAACTCAGTTTCAGAGATTTCACTAATGGATGAGAGAAGTTGGTCGAGTGACCTCCAAAATTCTGTGGGTCTCCATGTGGGAAATTTAAAATAAAACTGACCCAGGCATGAAGGAATTCATGTGTGTCATGGATGCTCCCTTCTTATGGGTCTTTGTCAAGTTGCCTGTTGGGCATAACATTTGAGGCAACACTGGTTTCAGGTCCATGCTTAGAAATCACAGCCATCCACTGATACTTCTAAGGAGTCAGAGACGCTATTTATGGTCAAGGATTAAAGGGACCAGGGATATTAGTGGCTGGCTGAGGATCCTTGGAGCTACCCTCTGCTCACGATCTACCATCTCCCCTGATAGCTGCTTTTCTCCTGAGAGTGGGGAAAGAAAGCAAGATACCAGTTTGGCCCAGGGCCTTTGTGCTCAGCATAGGTCAGAAACTGCCTTGTGGGAATGGCCAGGAGGCTTGTGAGAAAGCGGGCTGTGGTGCACGCCCTCCAACGGGCTGGGTGGATGTTCTGGGAAGCGGGTCTGGGAACTAGCATTTCTAGGACTTCCCAAGTGACTCTGAGCTTGTGAGAGCTGCAGAGGCACTCACTACCTCTCCAAGTACCACTTACTTGGCCTTGCTGTGGAACATGGGACCTCAAGCCTGATTTGGTACAACCAGCTCAGGGGCAGCCTTCTTCAGAATTTTAGAGAAAAACTTTACGTGACAGATAAATTTGCCTAGTCAGCTAGCACTCTGAGGCATAACCTGAGGTTTTATGTGTTGAATTACTTCATTTTGAACTGTTCATGTCATTTTTGGAACATTGGAGACTGATCGAGATGCCATTACATGTATAAAGTTCTATGTGAGCCACGTGTTTTCTCTCTCTCTCTCTCTCTCTCTCTCTCTCTCTCTCTCTCTCTCTCTGTGTGTGTGTGTGTGTGTGTGTGTGTGTGTGTGTGTTATGTGTTGGGGATTGAACCCAGGGCCTTTGCACTGAGCTACATCCCCAATTCTTTATTTTTCATTCTGAGACAGGGTCTCACTACAGTAAGTTCTGTAGGTTGTCTAGAACTTGTGGTCCTACAGCCTCAGCTTCCCTGAGTGCTGGGGTTACAGACCTGTGCCACCAGGCCCAACGTGAATCAGACTTGGGCCAAACAAACATAGTACAGCAGGTCCTCCTCTAGGCAGCACTTGCCTGGACTGCCTCTTATTCCATATGCACCAGCCCCTGCCCACAGCATAACCTGCAACGCCTCTGACAGGAACCTCCTCTCCCCTTGGTGACAGAAACCCTGGAGACTATGGATTTCTCTCTGCCCCTCAGTCTGTCCTGGAGCCACTGACCAAACTAGAGGGATGGCACTAATTCTATGCCAGGGCAAGATCAAAGTTTTCTGAGTCCTCTTGCATTGGTTGTTCCCACATCCAAGTACAGAGGAGTGGGAATCACCAGGATCTCCCTGGGCAGGGGAGGGGTGGGCGACCTCACTTCCCAGAGTGTGTATATTTCTGCCCACTGACCAGTGCCTCTCCGTCTTCTCCCCCGTCTTTTTGCAGGACACAATGGGCTGGTGGCTGTGAGTACCTCTCCTTTGGCTACATGTCCCCTTTGCCAGAGCCTGTGGCTCTCAGCAGCATGGAGAAGAGTACAAGGAAACAGGCAGGCATAAGGCCTGAGAGAGAAGGGAAAGGCATCCTGCCTAGGTTTCTTCTGTTAATCCTTAACTCTTACCTGACGCATCAGTTTTGCTTGTGCATTCTACAGGGGACCAGTTAGGAACTGGGTCCAATGTGTATCTGTAGCCAGTTAGGGAGAACGTCAGGGCTACCTCTCCTGGCCTGTCCTTAGGCACATACACGGCCTCCCCATGGCCTGTGAGAGCTCAGAGATACAGGGGCTCTGATGAGAAGTTGGGAAGGCATGTAACTGGACCAGTGGGAGGAGATTGGAGCCTGGGGATCAGAAGTCCTGGGCTCAGAGGATCTGAGTCTGGGCTGAGGACAGACCTTATGCAGAGGGACCAGGGTCCCCAGCAAGTCTTAGGTGGAATGCTGCCCACAGCACACAGCTTCTGTATGTTCAAAGTGTTCCTCGGTGACAGCAAAGAACTGTGGTGTCCCCAGCACAACTGGTGTCTGGATCCCAAGCTAAGCTGGGGCTGTCACCCTGAGGCTGTTCTCCTCCCCAGTTCATGAACATGTAGGAGGCACTGAGAGCCTTTAAGGTCACAGAACAGCTGCCGCCCGTCCTCTGAATTCAGGGGCAGCTCTGGAATATTGAGATGGGGGACTAGGGGAACCAGTGTATGTGCCAGGGGACTTCTGTTAATCCTTAATTCTTACCTGACACATCAGTTTTGCTTGTGCATTCTACAGGGGACCTTTTGTAGCTCAGAAGATCAGTAAGTTGACATATTTTATTCTTCATGTAAACATGGCTTCCTCTCCCAGCTCTGCCACTTTCTTTCTATAAAGGTTAAGGCGAGTCATACAGCCTCTGTAAGCCACAGTAAAATGGGAGTAACAGCTCCCACTTCACAGAGATGCTGCAAAGGGAATGGATAATGCGTAGCACGGACCTAGCATGTAAATCTTGACCCAAGTGTTAGCTCGTATTGGACATTTTCAGCCCAAAGAAGGCTAGCATCAATGCCCTTCAGCAAAGACAGGAGCACGGCTATGGCTAACAAGTTGGGGTTCCTTATTGCAGCATGGGAAACACACCTTGGGGACTGAGGTATCTCAGTAAGATGATGTCAGAAAGAATCTAAGGTAGAATTTGAGCTTTGGTTGAGTGACCTGAGAAAAGACCTGAGAAAATAGAGGTTTATTCTAAATTAGAATCAGTCACAAAGGGAGGGCAGCCCTACAACTGGGAATCTCCTCTAAGGAGCGCCAACTAGTCTGAGAACAAGTAGTTGGTGAGGAAACAGTAGTCACTCATTTTGGCCAAGAGAGGGGACATTTAGGATTTTGTGGATGACACAGAGCCCTCTCCTTTGTTTGTGCTTAGACTAATTGCACAACTCTAATTCCATCATGGTCTCAATAATTTTGTTTGAGGTGGTGGTTCTGTACACAGCTCATATCTAGTAGGAGAATAATGTGCCTATCCCTGCATGTCAAGCCAGCTTCGGGTGTCAGGAACTGCTCGTGGGACATGTTAGGGTTATAGATCCTGGGTTCAGGCTGCCTGGGTTCACTTCCCAATGCCTCCACTCACCCACTCTGGGAGTCTGAGACAAGCTATTGGCCTCACGGAGCCTCAGTTTTCCCATCTGTGAAATGAGGAAAACCACGGAGCCTTCCTCGAGGATTGCAAGTGAATCAAGTAGGAAGCACTCTCTGTGCCTAGCATGTAGTGGTTGCTGACTTTTAAACTTCACCCTCCTGTTGTTACATTGGTTTGAGTGGCGGGGGGAAGACCAGCAGCAGTAAAGAACTGAAGGCCTATGACTAGTTCAATTCAACAGAGAGTCTGGAGAAAAACTTAATAGAAACCCCTGTATCATTTGTTTCCTAAAATACAGTTCTGCTATGGCCATAGGTTCATTTAGTGCATGTTTCATGTGCTGGCATGTCTGGGTACCCCTGCAGGAAACTAGCTCAGATAATCCTCATGGTAATCCTCTATGAAGTAGGTATGGCTGGCCCTATTTCTGTCGGCCCATTTTTACACATGAGGAGACTGAGACCTGGTGGATCTGGTATTGGGGCTGCAACAGCAGAAAAAATAAGGAGTTGAACCTAGTGTGTGGAGGTCTGGCGCCTAACTCTCAAGCTCAGCCTCACTCTGCTGCATCTCACTGTGCCTTTAGAAAGGAAAGAGACTTGCTTCCTCCTGGAGGCAGAGGGGGCAGGATGCAAGGTGCACAGGCATCTAAGGGGGATGGTCACCTTAGCTAGGAAGCAGAGGGCAAGAGCAGGCATGTGGAACATAGAAAACATCTGAATAGCATGACCCAATGGGGAGATGCTGGCCTTGCGGTAAGAGCAGCAGGTCAGGTCCAAGGGGTCTCAGTGTTTCAAGGGGCTGGGGGTGGGGGGGTTCTGTGTACCCCTAGGCAGCATACTTGCAAAGGCTGGGAGTGAATACAGCAGTCTTCGAGAAGCGTCATGTGATCGGGGGCGCAGCTGTCACTGAAGAAATCATACCAGGTGAGCCCCAAGAGGTGGGAGCACAGTGAAGGGTGGTCATTGGGAGTGACCACGGGTAACTGGTTCTCTCGATTCGGTTCCAGGGTTTAAATTCTCCCGAGCATCCTACCTTCTCAGCCTGCTGAGGCCACAGATTTACTCTGACCTAGATCTAAAGGTAAAGCAGCCCCTGTGAGTGTGAGAGAGAGAGAGAGAGAGAGAGAGAGAGAGAGTGTGTGTGTGTTGGGTGCTGAGTGACGGCAGGTCCATCTCTACATCGGGAGCAGGCCTTCCTATCCTGTTCTTGAGGCAACTCCCCATCGCCGAGGGCTCCCTTCCACCCTGGGCTTACCTGTCCCACTCAGTCTCCTGCTGCATTCCAACGAGCAGCCTTCCTTGGTCACCAATGGCCTAAAATATGAGAACACATCACATAAAAATCAGCCCTCTTTTGCAGAGAGAGATTTATAAACATCAAGCACGCATTCTACATAGTGGCACTTGGCTGACGCTGGACGTGGTCAGGGCCTCATCGGATCAGCCCTGTCCTGTCCCTTCCTGGCTCTTATCTGGCCCTTGCAGGACAGCTTCCTAGAGCTTTGGGCACTGAAGTTCGCAGTGCTGCCTTAGACACAAGCCCTATTTCTACCCTCAGTACACTTTGGAGCCTGCTGCCGCTCTTGGCAGTGTGAGCAGGAGGTGGGGCCTGGACTTTCACCCCTTCCGATTCCTGAGTTGTTTGGAAAGTCTCCAATGAACTCTCTGCTTGGTCCCTGTGCTCTGCCTCTGACTCGCCCACCCTGGCTCCCCTTATGCACCTGCTACACTGTGGCTTGCCCACTGTGCCCTGCCCCGCCCTACCCTTTCTATTGCTCTCCACTGGATGCCACTTTCAGCAACTCTGCCACACCCTTCTCTACCTGGTTGAGCTCTGCTGCTGGTGCCTCTGTCATCCCCTTCGAAGAAGAGAGGTCCTCGGCGCTATCTGAACAAGCGGCTGCCTTGTACTTTGGCACCATCTGCTCTGATTCAGTGTTTGAAACGAGCACGACGCTCAGCCATTGTTTCCAGCTCTTAACTGGTTCATATAGAAGAGTCCTGTGAATTAGGTGATTACAGAAGACCAAAGTGAGACATCATTATGGGGGGAGAGAAAAACAGAAAGAGAGGATGAAGAAAGAATATGACTCTGTTATCAGAATTGAGTAAAATATAGCCAGAGCCTGGACTTGTATCGGAAGTCTTCAGTCCACACTACGCTGTAGCTATAGGCAAGTTACAAATTTACCAATTATTCATGGTGACAAATGTTGGGGGCCACAGGCAACCTCTGTGCCCTTCTCGCCCTCACTGGTCTTACAGGTTTCAGCCATATTCCTTCTGCTCATACTTTACTTCAGGTACTGTCCCCAAGATGGGGCTCTAAAACCTGCAGGATCATAGGAATGACTTAGGGACTGGTATAAAATGGACATTTCTGAAGGTTCTTGCTCAGAGATCTGATTTTATAGGAGCAGCCAGGCCCAGGAACTAGCATTTCATAGCATTCTCAGGTCATCCTATAACAGGAGGCCCCGGACACAGCTTTGAGAACCATACCTTTTAAATCTCAGATCACTGGTCTCTTGGACCCCCCTGGGAAGGCTGGGTATGCTGACAATTCCATGGGTAATCAGAGGACCAGTTCTTTGTTTTTGTTTAAGAGAATTGTGTGCTCTGAACAAATCTTGTGAAAATAATCAGTGGCTACTTAACACGTCTCTTCTTCTGGCTCCATGTAATTCAGATCATTAATAATGACAAAGACACCATTTATATGAGAAAGTCTTAGAATAAGTCAAAAATGATTTATGTCCAGTGAGTTATACTTAAAATGATTTCCAGATCCACTGTGTGGAGGGTTTATGGATTTGCCTAGTCAGTGTTTCCAAGAACCTGCTCTTTGCCGGGTACTGGAAGAAGCCCTTGAGATACAATGTTGAACTTTGAGGTAGGAAGAAAGCCTCAGGTAGAGGCAAGTGGCAGAAAGAAAAGAACGTAAGGCAATATGTAGGGAGGAACTAGAGATCTCCCCACCCCCCGCCACTCTAGAAACAAGGAAATAGTGTTTGAGAAGGTAACACGTGAGCCCAAATCACTAGCCATGTGGTAGCAGAGTTCCAATCAGAGGGAAGTGGAGATGGGGCCTGAGGCAGTCATGAGTAGAAGTAAGGTCATTGTGGCCAGAGCAGACTAGTGACAGGGAGAGGTGGACAGGGGCCAGCTCATTCTGAACCTTGGTAGCTATGATGAGGGAATGCCTTTCATCCAAGTGCACTAGGAAGCCAGCAGTGTTGTTTATTGATGATTCGTGACTTTATAAAAGACCAGGAGGCCTGAGAGAAAACAGGGGATCAGTGAGATAGCTGCCACCATGGTTAACAATGTGGTGGCTTAGGCTGAGGACAGCGGATGTGGAAAGAAGTGGGCAACTTGTATAGATGGGACCAGTAGGACTTGCCCATGGGTGGGTTTCATGGGTGAGAGGTAGAGAGGAACTCGGGATGTCCTGGGATTATTGAGTGTATTGTATTAAGGGGACCAAACTGGAAGTTCCTCCAACTTAAGTGTTAGACTTGACCTGAAGGCCTCTTCCCAAACCCAGCCTGTGCTTAGAATCTTCCCTGCAGAGTGCTCCATGCCTGACCATTGGCCACCAGGAGTATCTCTGGTTTGGACAACTCCAGCTACAATTGTTAGTAAGAGCTTGTTAAGGTTTCTGTGTACTAACACTCTTACAGGTCTCATTTCTGTCCCCTGAGGCCACACCTGTGTAGTGAACAGAACACTCGGTGATTCAGTCAGTCTGCGTGTGTGGGACACAACAGTGAGAAAAACAGACAAAGCCCATGACCTCATAACCTTCCATTCTATTCAAGGAGAGGAAGTAAAACTAGAGACATAATTAGCCATATGGTGACGAGGACTTTGGGAAAAAGATAATAACTCAGGATATGAGAGCCAGGAGTGCTAATGTGGTGAGGGGAGACGTTACTGGTAAGAGACATTAGAGCAGAGACCTCAAAGAAATGAGGGCACAGATCCAGGGAAGGAAGTCTGTACAGTGGCCACAGTACACTTATGTAAGCAGCACGAGCCCCTTCTGTTGGGTCCTACCTCATTTGGAGAAGTAGATGTGCTCTGGAAATTTCCCTGCACTGGCCAAACATCTGTAAATAAAATCATGTTTTTGAATGCACCAAGGAACTTCTGTTTAGAGTGCCCCTGGATTTAGTGAGCCTGCAAAGTAAATAAAAACTCTGATGTGAATAATTTATCCACCTTAAACATATGGATTTTCACATAACTGTTGCTTTCTGTGTCTTTCTAAGTTTTAATTATTTCTAATGTGGAGCAGATAAAGATTGGTGCTAAGGCCAGAGGCTACGAGTCACAGAGGGGTGATTCTGAAACTCAGCTTCATCTCCCTGGGTGAACTGGGGCAAATTATTTAACTTCTCTAAATCTCCATTGTGATATTTGTACAAAGAGGGTAAATAATACTTATGGAGTTGCTGTGAGATAATAACTGTAAACCTAGTACCATCCCTAGCACAGAAAAAAATGTGATTTGGCATAGTATGGCATGGCATGTGTGCACAGCATGGTGTGGTATCCCATTGGGTGCCTGAACAAGTGGGCCTTTTATAAACTTGTATTTTTTTAAAAAAGGAACCAGATTCTCATATCTTGGGAACCTACCTAAATGCAATTGGAGAAAGGTTAAGGCCAGAAACTGCAGCCCCATGCAATGTTGTCTGTGCTTTTTGTGTTCTGCAGAAACATGGGCTGAGGCTTCATCTTCGAAACCCCTACTCCTTTACTCCCATGCTGGAAGAGGGCACAGGGGGCAAAGTGCCTAGGTCCCTTCTGCTGGGTACAGATGTGGCAGAAAACCAGAAGCAAATTGCCCGGTTCTCACAAAAGGATGCCCAGGTGGGGAAATTGACTAAAGACTGAGTTCCTCCCCCTCTCCCCCTACTAACTACCCTCTGGGGGTGGGTCTTGATAGGAAACGGGCCTGTTTGGGATTGTCTAGAACCCAGTGTCCCACCGTCATGAGGGGTTGGACAGGTCACCCCACCTCCCCGAGAGGGCTCCAGTCTGTGCTGTCCTCTGATCTCAGACACTGCAAAGAGAAAGGATGGAGGGTGGACGCTGGAGCCCGCAAGCCTGTGTTTGCTTAGCATGTGGCCTCTGTCCAGATGGTCTCCGTATGCTTAATTTCAAAAGAGATGTGCTAGTTTGTACCGGTACTGTGCGTGCTTTAGATCCCTCCTGCTTTCAGACAGAATCCTGAGTCGATCCACAGAAAAAGCACATGAAAACCACAAAAGAGCACGAAGGGCAGATCAAATAGAGCTAAGGACAGAAGGAACTGGACCAGGAACTTAAGACAAGAAAATAATTTATTTAACTTGGCATCAGTCCCCTGACATCCAAGATAAGAAAGTGTGCTGGGTGTGTGCAGGTCTGTGGGAGGAAGAGGAACACTCACTGGACAGAGTGTGTTTGCTGCTTTCTTGGAATTTTGGTTTAGAAATGTGTGGGATGGCTTTGTCCAGATGAGTCACTGAACGGTCTAATAGACCCAGTGCAGTGGACTCTGCAGGTATGAAAAGATTCTTTGAATGGTCGTTTGTGTACTGAGTCTGACACAAGCTGAAGGTACAGATGAAATCAAATTTCAGTGGACACACTGTTAAAAGAACAACCACCATAAATGCAATCCACACACACTGCCTTTTGTCGAGTTAACGTAGCATTGGGTAAAAGCTAGAAAGCCACAGACATATGGCACACATTTCTTCAACTAGAGGGTTCTAAATGTGACTTACAAGTAGACTTGCCAGCGAGCTTTGCTTCCTCCAAATGTTGTTCACATTATCATGTTATGCAGTGGCCTAGGGACTACTGCCTCCACCCTCTAAATATTGCCTATCTCAGATGCTTTAGGTGGGAGCCAGTAAAGGCCAGGCTCCTGGTCCTTCTGGACACTGGCTATGGTCCTGCCTGCTAATGACCACACAAACAGGAGGTCAGAGCCCATTTCTCAGTGTGGAAGATAAGGAACCGAATTTCTGGTTGTATCTTTGCAAGCTGTCATTTTAAGCTGCTCTAGTAAAGGCTGTTTAACTTTATTTTTGCCGACTCCTCGAATGTTCTTCAGCACAATTCTTGCCCTTCGTGTAACACTGGAATACTCTAGGTGCATTCTTCATGGATATAGCTGAGCCCACACTAAAAGCTCTGTGCTAAGAACCAGGAAGGCCTCCCAGGATTCAGGCACCCATTCCTACCCTGTTGCCCATCCAGTGAAGCAAGGGTGGGTGGTGGAAACATTGTGATAAATGAATTCGGTTGTGGAAACTCCTCTTTTGTGTCAGTAGGCGACACATCAGACTGACAGACCAGGATAGAACATCAGCATCCTGGGATCCAAGTCATATATAGAAGGACAGAAAGACAGGGGCAACCCATATTTCTGGGTCCCCATTCTGCCTAGCAGGAGCTTCACCCTCCCTGTTTTCCTGTCTTTCTTCCCCTTCTGTAATTTTCACGCTAAAGTATTCTTACAACCTAAAAAAAATAACAATAAAATGAAGAAAGGACAGGACAGAAAGTCAGAGAACAGAATGGTCAATGGTTTTGTCACATCATCCAGCCCTTCTAGTAGACACCAGTTTTCCGTGGCTGGTTTGGCCCCCATTGATCCCTGCCCCTGGTGGCTGTCCTAATGCCCAGATCTCTCTGGCCTCCCCCACACTCTTCCTGGTGTTGATATGGACATGTAGATCTATAGGTGGGAGGACTCCGCAGGGCCAGGCTGGGCCACATGGGGGATAAAGCCTGAGGAACCGTCAGAGCTTCACTGTGAAGCATGGTGGCTTCGTAGATTGGCTAGGAGGGCAGGGCATGGGGACACTGTCCTTGTGGAATTCTGGACAGTGGGGCCTTGACATAGAACTCTGTTCCAGGCCTTTCCCAGATATGAGGAGTTCATGAGACGCTTAGTACTGGCGGTGGACCCTGTGCTGGACACAGCTCCTGTAGACATGGCAGCTTTCCACCATGGCTCCCTGCTGCAGAAGCTCAAGGCACTGTCTACCCTAAAGCCCCTGCTGAAGGCAGGTGAGTCACCAGGCTGTCACAGAATCAGAGGGTGGCGAACCCATCTTCCTAATGCCGGCACATAAACTAAGGTGGCTGCTACCAGTTGGTAGTCTGTGTCGACTGAGGAAGAGGGCCTGAAGGCTGAGAGGGCTTGGGCTGGAGTGCCCAAAGCAGAGCCTAGACAAAGGCTTGCATGCAAGTAATTCACATAGAAGATGACCCAGGGCACCACAACAGGGGAAAGGGGGAGTGAAACCGGATAGAGGGAGAGCCAGTCCTGGGACCTATGATGGCACTGGCCACCACTGGCTATGAAGTGGCACTGGATTGTCTGAGATGCCTCATGAGATACATTTGAGGACCATTCTTGAGAGAAGGAAAGGAGGTTTATATCTGCCACTTTCCATCTCCACTAGTCAAGGGGTGTTAACTCCCACACTTCTGGGCCATACGTCTGTAGGAGACTTGCTGTAGTGGCAGGGAAGCCCAGGAAGAGCCAAGGACAAAGCAAGTCAACTCAGCTTCGGTGGGTAGGAGGCACTGTGGTTACACAGCAGAATGTGGTTATGAGGGAAGTGGAAAATCAAACCAGGGGACTTCATCACCAATTCCAAGAGTTGGCATTGCCTTTCAGATTATAGTGAAGCATATAATAGATATTCATGTGGTAGCCATTCATTGAGCAGCAACTATGGCTCAAGATCTGACACTAAGACCTGCACCAGAATCGTAACGCCTAGAGACCCTGATCTCTGTCTGCCTGCACAGTTGCTCTCCACAGTGGTCTGCATCAGTGTCAGAGAAACTGATGCCTCCAGGAGATGCATCACACAGAGTTCAAAGTTAGGGAAGAAAAGTACAAGTTAAAATTTTTCCAAAAATAACAAATGAAATGCAACCCGCACCTATGAACTCACAAATGCTTTACATATGTTATTTGATCCTCACAGTAGCCCCTGGAGATTTAACGTATAACTTCCATTTTACAGATTAAACAGGTTCAGAGATGGTAAAATCGGGCCCAAGACCATGCACCTAAAAAGATGGGGACAGTGACTTGCCTCCTCCATGCTGTCCTGCCTCTCGTTAGAAGCCGTTGGCTTCCTCTTGTTCTCTCATTCCCCAAGACTTGATCACAGCATTTCCTCATGGCGTGTCTCAGTTGACATTTTTGTGGCTCTTTTCTCTTAGGCCACATCCTGGGGGCCCAGCTTCCCCAGTACTACCAAGTCTTCACAGCTCCCGTCACCAAGGTCAGCACTCCCCTGCCTCAGCCTGACCTGTGGCCAGGTCCCTCTTCTGCCTGTCAGGTGCCTGAGCCCTTCCTGTGGCTTTGCTGTCCAGGTGCTGGATCAGTGGTTTGAATCTGAGCCTCTGAAAGCCACTCTAGCAACAGATGCTGTAATTGGAGCCATGACAAGTCCCTATACTCCAGGAAGTGGGTGAGTGAGGCCCCTGGGAACTATCAGGAATGAGCACGTTGCCCAGCAAGAACAGGGGCAGGAGCCACGACATCTGCTGCTCACTAAGCCTGCTCAGTAAGTCAGGCACTGTATGTAGATGCTTGCATAGAGAACAGGGAGTAAGAAGTCAAAGCACTTGAGCTCATTTAAAGGTCCATGGAAAGAGCTGGATAGGATCATGGAGAAGCTGAAGGCTCAAGAGAGAAAAGTATTTGTGCCTAAAACTCAGCAGGTGACCCCATCTCTAGCACCTGGTTCTGTGCTGTCCTCAGGTATGTTCTGTTGCACCATGTGATGGGGAGCCTGGAAGGGATGCAAGGTGCCTGGGGCTATGTCCAGGGTGGCATGGGAGCTCTCTCTGATGCCATCGCAAGCTCAGCCACTGCATATGGAACAAGTATCTTCACCAAAAAGGTCAGGGTTCCTTCCCATCCCCGATAATTGGCAAAGAGCTCAGGAGAGAACAGTCTGGAGTTTGGATGGTTTCTCATATTCCAGGTGGAAAAAGCGGGACCCAGAGTCCATGTAAGATGGCACAGCCTCAGCAGCTGAGCAGCAGTCAGGAAGGTTCCAATTCTTCTGACCAGCCACTTAGAACTTTCCAGTCTCTAAGCCACCTTTGAGACAAGGCTTCATGGTGGAGCATATAAAGATTTCCCTTAAAAGCTACCAAGTCTGGAGGGCTGAATTGGGAGGAGAAAGTGTGAGTGCCTGGAGCAGCGTAGACAGTGGAAATTCCACCAGAAGCGACTGAGGTCTTTCTGGAGGCTGATGGGACCTCTTGCCGGTGGATTCCAGGCAGTGGCCAAGGTGCAGGTGAGCAGTGAAGGCCATGTTCAAGGAGTTATGCTGCAGGACGGCCAGGAAGTGAGGAGCAGAGTGGTGCTTTCCAGTGCATCACCCCAGATCACCTTCCTAAAGCTGACACCACAGGTGAGGCACAGGTGTGGAGGTAAGATGTCTCTAAGACAGGGGCTAGAAAATGGGGTCGCTAGGGGAGCAAGGAGTGCATGGGGAAGAGAAGAAGATAAGAGTGTTCTGTCCCTTCCTTTTGGGAAATGGGCAGGTAGCAACTAGGAGAAGCTTCACAGGTAAAGAAAAAGGGGCAGACGGGTAAGAGGACCTAGGCCACAAGTGGCAAGCGGCTAGGCCAGTGCTAGAAACAAGATCTGATTCTCTATTCGAAGTTACTTCTACAACTTTCCTACTATTTCTGTTTTTCTCCTTTCTCACCAACTCTAATTCCACTGACCATGTCAGTGACCTGTTGCCATGATGATGCTACCAACACTCAGCCACAAAGTTTTTGGACATAGAAGAAGAAACAGGTCACAGACCTGGAGAGTTCAGTGCCCTCAGGCGAATCCTGCAGATCTGGACTTGCTCATGAGCCTGAAGTCAGCTCTGAGGCAGCTGGCTGGCTCTGCTAATTTTGGCTGAACTCTTTTCACATGCCTAGGAATGGAGTGGCTGTGGCTAGTTCAGGAGAGTTTCTACGAGAAAGACCTGGGTGACTTGGCTCTGTGTGTCTCTCAACCTCCAGAACAGAGTCTGGGCATGTTCTCAGGGTCTTGCCGAGGGCATAACGTAGCAAGTTCAGTTATGCAAGCACCATATTGTTAGATCTGTTTGCATCTAATTTTCTGACGTTGGCTAAAATAATAATAATAGTCACATGGCTAAGCCCACAGTCCAAGTGAGAGGGCACCGTGAAACTAAGTGGAAAAGAGGTACGCACATATACAGCATTGAGGAGTTGAGGCCATTATTGCAATTAGCCGTACCTTTCTGTCCCCCAAAGATCACATAAAATTTCTTATTATTCTGGGGATATTCCTGGGGACAGCACCACTCCTTCTACGTGTTTGCACTAATAAAATTTAAGAAACATCAGTGCAGTGTTATCTTGTTAGGCCAATTCCGAGATACCAAGACTTCTAGAGTTTATAGGCCAGAAGAGGGAAGTAATGTTGGACGATGGGCCAAGTCCCAGGCAGGGTGGGGTAGGGACAATTTTATTGGCAGGACTGCTGGTAGAGAACAAAGGAAGAAGTGGTGGTGCTGAGTGGGAGGGCCAGGAGAGCTTCTCAGATCTTCTGAGCTCTGAAGAATGAAGAGAATTTCAGGAGGCAGAGGTTGAAGGACGAGCCTGAGCTGTGGAAGAAGGCCCTTCCTTGAGGCCTTGGTCCTGCCAGTTTTTTCAGAGACTCTTCCCTGCAGGATTGGCTGCCAGAAGAATTTGTGAAGAGGATCTCCCAGCTGGACACCCAGTCTCCTGTCACCAAGATCAATGGTAAGAGACACCAGATTGCAGAAGTGAGTCTTTTGATACTCTCCAAATGGGAAATCTCCAAGTCCAAGGAAACCCTTCCATGCTGTCATTTCCATTCCCTTATCTCCAGCATACCCCACAGTTTGAAGGTGAAATATTTTTTCCCACTGTCAGACTCGTAGTCCAATCCTAGCTGAGAAAAATGATGGCTACAGAGAGAGGGAAAACCCTGCCAGGCCAAGGACTTGACCCCCCTCTTTGGTCTACCAGTGGCTGTGGACAGGCTACCTGACTTTCTGGCAGCCCCCAATGCTCCCAGTGGCCAACCACTACCCCACCACCAGTGCTCCATCCATCTGAACTGCGAAGACACCCTCTTCCTCCATCAGGCCTTTGAAGACGCCATGGGTGGCCTGCCTTCTCACAGGTGAGTGAGCTCAGGCTTTGCGTCCTCTGGGTGTTGTGACACAGGGACCAGGTGCAGGTATTTATCCAGACACACAGAGATTAGCCATTTTTGCTGGATATTGAATCCACATGGTGACCTAGGATCTGCCTCATACCATACTTCAGTTCCAAGAAGAGAAAGTACATCCCGGGTGAGAAATCTGTGGACCTAGGCAGGCGGAGAGGTAGGCAGGTAAAGAGCAGGACTTGTCAGGGAGCATTACAGGTCGTAGAAGGGCACAGAGGACGGTGCTGGTGTTGAGAGGAGAAGATGCTTTCTGGAGAAAAATAGGATGTCTTCTGATTAAAGGGCCTGATGGAGCACACACTTACCAAACCCCTAGTCCACATCCTTTTCTGTATTGGATAAGCTGCCCTTATGAAAAATTTCTAAGAGCCTTCTCACATCCAAACCACAGCAGGATCTCTGTCCTTCCAGGCATGCAGGGATGCAGTGGGCTCACTCTTTCCCATCCTGCCCATCCTCCAACAGATGCTGCTGAAAAGCCCATCAGTGCCAGGCTCTGTAGTGTGTGTGGGTCAAGAGCCTTGAGGGTCGGGCAGGGGCATGAAGGTGACGCTGTGAGGCTATAAAGAGGATGGGCCTCGAGTGAAGAGTGCAGGGTAAAGCATTTTTATCTGTTTATAAATATTTGGAGACTCCTGCTATGTTCCATGCAAAGGCAAAATGATCTCTCCCTCAGTCCTTGACCCTCCACTGAGGGAACACAAGATGACCAATAAGCATGCACTAAGCACTATGGAGAAAATCTGGTTGGAGGCGGAGATATGCTAATTAGGAGACGACCCTGCAGAGCCTCTCTGATAATAGGGCATTTGACTAGAGACCTGAAAGAACTAAGAACACAGGTCTTGTTGGTATATGGAGAAGAGCATCCACACAAAAGGAAGGTAAGGTGCAAAGGCCCTGAAGCAGGAACGTTTGGCTGGGCAGGAGCCAGAGAGGTTATATCCATGCTGTTGGACAGGAAGGACAAGCTGAGTGAAGCCAAGAAGTAACTGGAAGGTGATGATGCAGCTACTGGAAAGGAGACTTCTGGGCGAAGCAGATTTGGAGGATACCAGGTGTTGGAGTTTAGGTGTCCCATCGGAGATGCCAAGAGGCACCTGAGTTCAGGGGAAGATTGTGACGAAGGATGCTGATGCAGTCAGTATCCTGGATGGGGGGTTCTAGGGCACCTCTCCAACCCTATGCATATCAAAATCTGCCCAGGCTCAAGTCCCTGATATAAAATGGTATAGCATTTGCGTTCAGCCTACACAATCTTCCCATATACTTTAAACCATCTCTAGATGACTCACAATGCCTAACACAAGTACATGCTATATAAATAGTCCTTGTAGTAAAATGTTTGTAGAATGACAAGAAAAAAAAAAAGTGTGTAGGTAAGGTACAGATAGAACTTCTGTTTATTTTTAATATCTTCAAACTGCAGTTGGTTATAGAGGGCTGACTGTACTAGAGATCAGAGAGAAAATGTGACCCAGGTAGAAAGGCTGTTACAGGTAAAGATGAAGGGAGCCAGACCTCGGCCGCAGTCCTGTTGGGTTTGGGGTAGTCCCAGTAGCTCTGCCTGGTTTAGCCTGCTTGGGGAAATGTCCCCAGGTAGGAAGAGATGCACTAGTTGAAGTCTAGCTGTCTGAGCACCTACTGCCCAGCACCTGCCTCCTGCATTCCCTTTGTCCACCTGGGCCTTGGAGATATCCGGTTTGGGGAACCCTGCTTATTAGACAGGGTAGGTGGGAAAGAAAGTCAAACAGGTCTTGAGTCAAAGGGGACTGGGTTGGATTAGAGACCCAGGGCTTGAGAGCTTGCGGGGAGGTTTCTGGACTGTCCTACTGATTGCTAAGCCCCTCCCTCCAGGTAAATAGCTACTTCATTGGCTTCACAGAGACTATTGGCCCAGAGTTGGTGTTGCCCCAGAGGGACCAGTGTGTCCCGAGTCACCTCAAGTGGCTCTCCAGCCTTTCTCAGACCAGCCCCGTTTTCATCCTCATACACACAACAGGCCTCTGATTGAGCTGTGCATCCCGTCCTCGCTGGACCCCACGCTGGCTCCCCCTGGCTGCCACGTCATCTCCCTCTTCACTCAGTACACACCCTACACGCTAGCGGGAGGCAGGACCTGGGACGAACAGGAGAGAAACGCTTATGCAGACAAAGGTAAAGAGGGCCACACAACTGCCATGTGACTCGAAGCGACCCTCCCCTCCTGACAGCCTCATTCGGGTGAATACCTGAGAATGCTGTCCCAAGAGGGAAGGAGGACCTGAGAGAACCTGCTGTGAACACGGGGAACTTCTGCTGGGGTTAGGCATGAGCCAAGAAAGCCTCTGGTCAGGAGACTAATGAGGAAACCATCGCTATAGTGTAACATCTTTTATTTAATCAAAAGAGGAAGTCTGCGAGTCAAAGAGACAAGGAAGGCTTACAAAGGAAAGGACATTTAAGTCGGGTTTTAAAAGATGAAAAGGAGTTGGCTAGAGAGCAAAGGGCATTCCAAGCAAAAAGCAGCAGCCTGCACAAAGCACAGGAATAAAGTGAGTCTTGCATGTTCAAGAGGAGATGAGTGGCTTTGGGTTTAGGCTTGTGCCTTGGAAATAGAAAAGAATGGGACCCTAAGACCCACAGGCCTTTGGGATGAAATTTATTTGCCTGTTTTTTTTTTTTCCTTATGGAGGTATGTCTTAGTTACTTTTTCATTGCTATGACAAAATACCCAACGTGCACAAATTAGGAGAAGAAGGTAATTTTAGCTGACAGGTTCGGGAGGTCCCAGCCTGTTCAGAGGCAGTCAGTCTATTCATGAGTGGAAGCCTATGGCAGCTCTTCACGGTGCTGCAAAGAGGAAACCAAGTCTGGGAGGAAGGGCAGAACCAGCACCCAGCCCGCTAGGCCAAGCCCCTTCCAGCTAGTTTTCACCTCCCAACAGTACTCAGTTCCCATAGGTACATGAGGCTTTTGGGGACTCCAGATCCAAACCACAGCAGGGTATGATTTGCTTAAGACAAAATAAACTCTTTAATATATATAATTGAATCAACGTTAGTAGATTTACCAACAGTACAAATATAACACCTCTTCTTCCCACTACCATCATGTCCCCGGCTGTTGGACAACCAGTGTTTGATTGCATCGAGCACTATGCCCCTGGCTTCAAGGGCTCTGTGGTAGGCAGAGACATCCTCGCCCCACCAGATCTGGAAAGAATCTTTGGGCTTCCTGGAGGGGTGAGTATGAGCCTGGGATCTCACATCATTCAGCCCCTGAGCCCCGCTTCCTGTATCCTCCCTCACTGCAGTGTCAGAGACCGCAGGTGGGAGGGAACAGAGCAGTGGTCAGAGCTAAAGCACTGAGGAATGGGGACCTGGAGACACAGGCGCCAACTGCGACAGTCACCAGACTGTGGCCCTTCTGCCTCTGCCTCTCTGGGAGGGCTTTCCCCGGAGACAGCCTGCCTTGAGGAAGCAGGTCCTCTTGCTACTTTTCAGCTATCAAACACCAGAGGCCAGAGACAAGGAGTTAAGAAGTTTGCTCCATCACAATAGCCACCAGCCACAGGCTACTGAGCAACAAAAAGGCAGAGTCCTGACTGCCGTACACCATAGGTGCACGGTACATGCCACCCTGCCAGGACTGCATGGGTGGCATGTGAACGGTCTCCTTGGTGATTTTTGTGCAGGTTACATGATAACGCTATGGGTCTATTGGGCTAAACAAAATATGCTGTTGACCTTAGTTTCACCAGTTTCCTTTTGCTTTCTAAATACGGCTACTGATATAGCTAAAATTACACCATGTGAGGCTCTCATTGTGTTTTTATCAGAGGGCCTGGGCCAGGTGTGTAGTGAAGGCCAGGTAGGAGGGGCTGGCATATGGATGGTGTGGGGGAGGGAGGTTAAGGACTCTTGGTGACAATGGTGAGGAGCAGAGATGATACAAAGAAGCCATCCAGTGGCCAAGGAAAGGAAAGTATGTATCTGCGAGGGAGAAGGATAAGAGAGAATAAGACAGGGAAGTGTCTGGGGTTGTGGGGTTAGTGTGGGGTTGGCAAGGGACAGTCAGAGGGGCGTCCTCTGAAGACATTGGCCTCTTTGTCAGGGCTGCTACACGAGCCTGACCTTCTCTGGGCACCACATTGCCTCCTTTCCCCAAAAGTGCTGGTCTGCTGGGCCAGTGGGGAGGTGGCAGGGTCAGGGCCCATGGCCCTTATCTGCATTGACAGTGATGCTGACAGAGCGTGGAGACTCAGGGTCCAAGCCCAGATGATAACTTTGCCAAGGAAGCATCGGCCAGCAGCAACATGTGCCAGCTGTCGAAACACGTCTCCTAATGTTCATACAGACTGGGGGGATTCCTGGCCCACAACAAAACCCTTGCAGCCTCCCTTTTTCCTCATTCTGTTTCCGTGTGCTGTGAAGATGCCCCTACTCTTCCTTCTTCATGAAAAAAAAAAACGTCCCCAGGAACCTTCATCTCAGCTCTAGAACATGAAATCTTTTGTGCATTTTAAGAACTCACAAAAGTATCTTAGAAGGAAATAGAAGCCCCTTCATTGGAGACCATGGGAGGGGAGAAACCCAGCCGGGGTGATGAAGACTGCAGTGTTTCTATGTTCACAACTACCACCTGCCTCCACAGAACATATTCCACTGTGCAATGTCCCTCGACCAGCTCTACTTTGCCCGCCCCGTGCCACTACACTCTGGGTACCGCAGCCCTCTCCGGGGCCTGTATCTCTGTGGAAGTGGGGCCCATCCTGGTGAGTGACTCACAGCCCCACTTTTCTGTGTGGGCCCTGAGGGTTGGTGGGAGGTCAGAGTCTTGTAGACAGAGGAGAAGAATGTGTGGTGAGGGGGAGAGGGCAAGGGGCCTGGACCTCCCACTCCAACAGGCCACCCCTGGGTCCAGTGTCCTCAGTGCAGAGTAAGTGCACCGGTGTCTCACCAGGCTGGTCACAGCCCTCAGGTAAGCGCACACACCCTCATCATCCCGTGTTTGTGGCGTTGTCCCCAGGAAGGCGTCATTCCCAATTCTGGTTTTGAGTTGTACGAGACCCACATCCCTAAATTTCCCACCCATATTTGAGACCAGAAAATACCAGTACAGTTAGATTGCTCAACTTTAAATTTATTTCCAGTGCTGAAACCAAGCCTGCTTGTCTGGCTGAAACCGCCACTGCCTTCTGATGTTTTCTCTGAACCATGTAGTCCTCCGCCTCCCAGAGGACTGTACTTTCCATCTTCTTGAGCCCTGATTCTTGCATGTTTTATTGTTATATTTAAATTTCACCATTAGGTATGTCTCTGCATAATGTAAGGCCTCATACAGTGGGAGAGAGCACTAGGCAGAGTGACACCCGTCTCCTGCCCACCAAGTTGCATGGGCCTGGTGGGAACCCAAAGTCTTTGAGCAGTTGTCCCATTTTTTACTGGTTCTCTCTAAGCTGTGCTCCTGTCCCCTCCCTGGTGGGATTCTGAGGGGAGCTCTGGTTCCAGGAGGAGGAGTCATGGGAGCTGCCGGACGAAATGCAGCTCACGTGGTCTTTAAGGACCTCAAGAGCATGTGACACGCTGCCACTGCCAAGCTGGGAAGAAGAAATCATTGTGGGCTCCTAAGACCCCCATTGGCTTAATGCCTGGGAAGCTCTTCTCCAAAGGACATGGCTCCAGGTGACCAAGCCCATGAGGCTCAGCCAGTACTTTAGAGGAATGTGCAATTACTCTCAGCACAATTCCCTGTGCTCTAATTCCCCAGCTCTTTAATAAAACAAGTTGTGTTTTATTAAAAATTCTGTTGTACCGTTTGTGCTCTAGATCTCTTGTTCACTCATTCTCTGTGTGTTTTCCTCTATATATTTGTAGGATTGTGTCATAATAGGTAGGATGAGCTTGTCTGGGGTGCTCAGATGAAACAGTACATTTTAGCCGGTGCAAGAGTCTGATCCAGCACCCCCTTCCCATTGGCTGGGCTCCCCCACCAGCAGATTATAGGACTGCTCTTTTGAGGCCTAATTAATATTCCTATCACTGTAAAAACGGACCCAGATTCCTCAGTGACTCACAGAGACGCCCACAGAGCATGACCTAAACAACGGTTGGCACCTCAAGCCATCAAAACCTCAAACCAGGCAACCAGCTGTCAAGGGTGGTCCCTAAGTGGCTTCAACCAAGGCCTTATGGGAGACCACTGTTGCCAACTCTGGAGCATTTAGCATTCTAATTTCTATGAGCCAAACTGGCCACATCATTAAACGCTTCAGTATAAGGCTGCGTCATTCCAGTGAGAGTCCAGTTGTCATTCTTGGTCAGAAAGATTCATACAGAATGTCTCCTCGGTAAGGCAATACTCAGATTCTCCACATTCAGCCTCCTCAGCCCCCATCCACAGCATTCCCAGCTGTCACAGAGGTGGAAGCATCACCTCTCTTCTTCCCAGGCTGACTTACATAGTTTGAGAAATATCTATCACCCTACTTAACGCTGGTAAACCTAAATTTCTTATGTTTTGGGAGTGCTTTTCAAGATAATGTTTAAATAAAGTCTAGCATTATCTTTTCTAGACAATGTTTAGATAAAGTCTAGCACTGGAAAGCATTCAGTACATAGTGAAGATGCTGATAATACTGTTGTCGTGTCGTGGATCTGGAGTGTTCCCCAAAAGCCTTCTGTTCCTATGGATACGATGTAGGGTTGGGAGATAGGGCCTGGCTGAAAGGGGCAGAAGCTTGGGTTTGACCTGGAGGTGTTGTGCTGGCTCCCCCCTTCCTCCCAGTCTCTCTCTGTACCGCCATGTTGTGAGGATCTCTGTGGCTGGAGCTCTGGCCCTGCCCCGGCTCCAGCTCTGCCCTGCGCTTCCATCATTTTCTAGCTACCCATCTGTGAATGGACTGTGACCTTCTGAACCTGTAATCTACAATAAATCTTTCCTAAGTTGTGGATGTCAGGTATTGAGTCACAGCGATGAAAAAGTAACTAAGACAATTGAAGGATGTTTTGTCCCTTTTGTAATCTGCAAAAGGCAGTCTTTTCTACCAAGAGTTGAAACTATCCCCATTGAAGCATGAAGCACTGTGACTAGAACGGCAGAGAAATCTTTGGGTCATCAAGCTTTTTCCGAACTAGAGCCCTCCTCACTGTCTACGCAAAAACATTACTTTTGCCTTATAGGGAATAAGAGAGTTTATTCTGAA
Source organism: Ctenodactylus gundi (assembly GCA_004027205.1). NCBI lineage: Eukaryota > Metazoa > Chordata > Mammalia > Rodentia > Ctenodactylidae > Ctenodactylus > Ctenodactylus gundi. The sequence goes on along the minus strand of PVKB01005562.1, from coordinate 46,655 downwards.
GCCAAATGAGTCACCTAGGCCACGGAACATGACATCAGGTTTCCCTAAATATCACATTCCAACGAATAGCAGTTATAGACGATATTTACAGAAGAAAGTCATAAATTAAAGCACCTTTAGAAAACATTGGTGAAGCATCAGGTAGGTGGATCACCCTGAAGCAGGGAGACTTCTGCTGTAGGCCCCAGAGGTTAACTAAGGACATTCTTAGCTCTCTCGTTGTGGGAAACTGGGGTTCTGCTTTTACATCCTGAAAGGGTGACTTAGTAATTACAGGAATGTTACATGTCAAGGGATTTGTCACAGGATTCTAACTTAGACATAGAGGAGGTCAATGATGCATCCAAAGAAAAGGCTAAGGTAGCTGTCTTAGTTACTTTTTCATTGCTGTCACTCAATACCCGACACCCACAAACTCAGGAAAGGAAAGGTTTATTTTAGCTCACATTCTCGAAGGTCACAGTCCATTCAGGGGTGGCCGGCAACAGTCAAAGTGCATCGCAGAGAGAGGTAGAGGCAGTTTCCCCAGCCAAACAGGAAGACCAGCTGAGGCTAGTTGAGACTAATCCCCCACTCCCCAGTCCTCCAGGAAGGCAGGTGCAGCTTATGTATCCTTTCAGGTCTCCACCCAGTAACCAGTCCCTCCTGCATCCAGGTGTGGCCACTACACACCGTTAATCCTAACTTAACTGCAGTCCACCCCTCCAGACCAGACCCCAATCCACCAACATCACATGGTTCCATTAAAATACGTGAGACTTTTGGGGGACATTCCAGATCCTAACCACAACATTCCACCCCTGGCCCCCAAAAGACTCATGTCCTTCTCCCCATGCAAAATGCAGTTAGTCCTTCTCCAAGAGTCACCAAAGTCTTAACAGTTTCAGCACTGCTAAAGAAACTCCAAGTCCATAGTCTCCTGTGAGATGTTAAGACAAACTTTTAGCTGTGAGCTCCTGTTCAAACCAAAGAGTTAAGCACTTCCAACATAAAATAGCACAGGGTAAACATTTCCATTCCAAAAGAGATGAATAAGGTAATAAAAGGCAATAGGACCTGAGCAATACCTAAATCGGGCAGGGCAAGTGTTAAATCCTGTAGCTCCATGTCCAGCAACTGGGGTAAATTCTGGCGAGGCATGAACTCCAAGGGGCTTGGGTGGTCCCACCCCTGTGGCACTGCTCCTGACTGCAACCTCCATCTTCCCTCCCTTGGGCTGGATCCGCTCACAGCCTGCTGCACTTCTCAGCTGACAATCCATGCTCCTGGCTTCTCCAAACTCTCGGGCTCTCCACTGGACCCTAGGCTTCTCCTTCACAACTTCACACATTGCCCTCCCAGGGGCACACTGCTTGGCCTCCAAGGCCTTCCTCTGAAACCTGCGTGGAAGCCTCCCTGAGCCCACAACTCTTGGGTTCTGCAAGCTTGTAAAGCCGGGACCGCGTGGATGTCTCCAAGATCCACCACTGACTTGAGCAGTAACCTGGCTCCTCTGTGCCATGGTTGCAGCAACTTCTGAGTGCCTGGATTGCTGAACTCTGGGAAGCTGAACTCCAGCAAACACTTCCCTCTTTGGCCCTACAGGGAGTCCTGGGGTACTCTTCACAGGACAAGATCTTGTGCCTTTGCACCCTTTAATTGGTAAAGGGGTGGGATCTTGCTGATTCCTGAGTCACTGTGAAGGTCTCTTTTTTACAGTCCTGATTCCAACTTCTTGCCTTTTGTTTAATGTTAGTTTCTAGAACAACCAAATGCTTTTCCACTCCAGACTGCAATCTTTTTACATTTGTTCTCTCTGCCATTGTCTCCTGTCTTTTCACTATAAAGCTGGCTAAAAGCCGCAAACAGTAGCCATGTAACAGTTTTAATATCAGTCTCTCTTGAGATTTCCTCCACCAGAGTAAGCAGCCCACCGCCCTTAATCTCAGTTTCAGGCAAAGTCTCTGGACAAGGGTAAAATGCCGACAAACTTCTTTCCAGAGCATAGCACACACACATGGTTTTTAGGCCACTTGCCGATACAGTCCTCCTTCCCATGTGAAACTTCTTGAGCCTGGCCTTTCCAATCCACACTTCTATCAGCATTCTGGCCTTCTGAGCTCCGACCAGAATCTCTCCTCAAGCTCGGCTCAGAGCACTCCAAGGCTTCCCCAGCCTGCATCCCCAAACTCTTCCAAATTCCTTCTACAAACCAGTTCCAAAAACTTCTGAGCCACATCTTCAGGTACAGTATAGCAACAACCCCACTCCTCCCGTACCAATTTCTGTCTTAGTTACTTTTTCATTGCTGTGACTTATACCCGACACCCACAAACTTAGGAAAGGAAAGGTTTATTTTACTCACAGTCTCGAAGATCACAGTCCATTCAGGGTGGCCGGCAACAATCGAAGTACATGGCAGAGAGAAAGAGGTGGAGGCAGCTTCCCTAGACAAACAGGAAGACTAGCTGAGACTAGCCCCACAGTCCTCCAGGAAGGCAGGTGCAGCTTATGTATCCTTTCAGGTCTCCGCCCAGTAACCAGTCCCTCCTGCATCCAGGTGTGGCCACTACACACCGTTAATCCTAACTCACACGCCTTTAGTCTTAACTGCAATCCAGCCCTCCAGACTAGACCCCAATCCACCAACATCACATGGTTCCATAGACAATTCATAACATTAAGACACATGAGACTTTTGGGGGACACTCTAGATCCAAACAACAGTAGCCCTTAACTATCTCACTGTACAAAATACCCAGCCTCTCCACAGGTTCTCCTGAATCCAGTTAGCTGATCAGTAGTCTTAATAGGAATGAAGCTATTTTCAGGGAACTTCACCACCATGCATCATGGGTACAGCTGACCTCTTGAACTCACTGAAAATTTAGTTTTCAGTCAGGGCTTCTAGTTTGTTGAGATTTACTTTCTCAAAAAAATTTTCCCAAGGCCAAAGGAAAAAAAAATGCTTCGAAACAAAGAAGGGAGAAAGGAAGAAAGGAAGGACAGAAGGGAGAAAAGAGGAGGGTGAAGAAGGAAAGAAGGAAAAGGGAGGGAGAAAGGAAGGAAGGAGAGAAGGAAGAAATGTGTGGGTAGGATGAGTTGGGGTGGAGGCTGAGCTCCGAAGCTGAGATTTAAGGGCAGGGTGCTGGAGGAATAGCACAGCAGTTAGCGTGATTGCCTAGGAAGCACAAGGCCCTGAGTTCAATTCCCCAGCACCACATAAGCTGGGCGTGGTGATACACACCTGTAATTAATCCCAGCACTTGGGAAGCTGAGTCAGGAGATTTGCTGTGAGTTCAAGGTCAGCCTGGCCTCCATAGTATGCTCAGGATCAGCAGCCTGGACTACAGAGAGGAAACCCTGTCTCGAAAAACAAAACAAAACAAAAAAACAACTTTAAGGGCAGGGCAGTTACCTTGTTCTTATTGCCTTTGGTCTCCACAGCAGACTGGATCATGACTGCCTGATGCAGAAGAAAGCAGAAATGTCCCAGTTACCTGGAATGGGTCAAATCTGACTTGATCTTTTAAAATATTGTACTTGAGCCGGGCCTGGTGGTAAAGATCTATAGTCTCAACACTTCAGGCAGGAGGACCCTAAGCTCGAGCCCATCCTGGGTAACTGAGTATAACTCTGTCTCAGAATCAGAACCAAGAAATGGGTTAGGCTCCTTGTAAAAGCCCTAGATTTAATCTTCAGTATTGCAAAAAAATTTTAAAGTAAAATTTAAAAATAACTAAAAAATAACGCGAGTGTTTTTCTGGTAAACAAAAGTCACAAAAATTTAAAGTAGGAAATTAGCAAAATATAACAAGAAAAAGCGTAAAACTCACATATAATCATCCTACCTTCAATGATAAGCATGATTACTACGGAGAACAGAATTTCCCTGAAAATAATCTCACTCACAGTAAGCACACCATGATTAGCTAATTGGATTCCCAAGGACTTGTGGAGAGACTGGGATGCTTTGCACAGCCAGATTACCAGCAGTATCTTGGCCCTATTCACAGCCACACCTATTGCACCCTTTCTCTATCTGACTTAAATCCTTTGATATGTCACCTTCCTGCAATTACTAAGTAACCTATTCAAAATGTAAAAGCAGACCCCTTCCATTCTCCCCAACCTAAGAGCTAAGAGCATCTGAGCAAATAGCACCTGAGGCATATAGCAGAAGTTACCCCACTTCAGGGTGATCCACCTACCTTGTGTTTCCACCAATGTTTTTTTTAAAAAGTCCTTTGGTTTATTTTTTTCTGTTCTGTAACTATAAATATTACATATAATTGCTAATTAGTTGGAATGTGATAGTTGGGGAAACTGGAATCCATACTCCTGGGCGATGGTCACTCCTATGCGGCTCCAGAACAAACTATCTCTTATTCTCTTTGAGGGAAAAATAGTGTTTTGCATTGACATTACCATTTTACAGTAATTCCTACCAGTCCTTCATATCGTGAAGCTCATGTTCTGTATTCTATCTGTTGGTTTTACGTCTTTCATTTTACTTCATGTCATAAGCAGTTTTCATCGCCATAAAATATCTTTGAAAACATTATTTTAATAGCTGCTTAATATTCTCTTGTTGGAGGGACCACAGTGTATTGTGGACACTGAGTTCAGCCTTGGCCTTGATTGCTAATTAGCATTCGTCAAAGGCTTAACAGCTACACTTTTATGGTCTCTCCTCCTTTGTCAGTGCCTCTTTCCCATGTCTTGAATCACAGGAGTTCAGCTGTGGTCCAGACAAATATTCCTTCTGACAGGAGGATAACTTGGACGGACTAGGCGGACGGAAAGAGCTATTACAGCACCACAAGGAAGTTTCCCACTGTTCAGTGATTTCCCATCACGTGTCTGGAATCTCTGAAACATAATGGTTGGTCCAGATGGAGAGACAAGGTCAAGCCTCCCACTGTGGGGTGCCTTGGCCCCACAACTCCCACTCATGCCAGCCTGCGGAGCAGGGCCATTTAGTCTTACCCAAAGCGATGACTCCGCAAATTGGCCATGAATCAAGCAAATAGGTCCCTTGCTAATTCCAGCATATAAAACTCTTACAAGGGTAAATAAGTCGAGGGCATGTCGGTACCTGATTTACAGTTGCCCGTTTCCCCAAAGCAGGAGGGAACACTTGCTCTGAGGTGAGATCCTGTGAGAAGCTGACATGTTCTGGGAACTCACCTGGCTAAGTCATTATGTCACAAGCCTGTGCTATTCTGATGGCCCTGGGGGTAGTGACCAGACACCCAGCTACATATGAGGTTTGTGTTCTGGGCAGGACTCCGCTGTCCTATAGGGAGGCATGACAGATGTAGCAGACCCGCTGTGGGCTGTGTTGAGTTTGCAAAGTGGTTCACAGTAGCTAAGTTCTTTTATAGGACATTAATGTCACTTCACAGTAAAGGCTGCAGCATGGAAGCAGAGACTAGTAGAGCACAGGAAGGCATTTGGTGAGTTTGTAAAATTAAAGAAACATGAGAAATTAAAGGAAGGAACACAAATGCAGAGAGAGAAAGAGAGATGCATACCTGAAAAAAGTAGCAAACCTGAAAAAGTACTTAACCTCACCAGGAATCAACTAAATGCAATTAGCCCTACATGATCATGTTTTACCTAGAAATTTAGAAAAAAAATATTGGTAATAGAAAATTACTAGGGTAGGCAAAAAATGACAGTCTCACTGTGTGAGTGATGGCATAAATTTGTATTTGATAATGAGACTTGAGAGTCAATATCTGGGTACTACAATGGGTTATTCCACATCTTTCCAACTTGCCTAAGGAAAAATACTAGTGATGCTCACAAGGATTTAGTTACAAGGATATTCATGTGCTGTTACTTGCAGTGCCAAGCTGTGGGAAACAGCCTAACTGCTCCGACACAGAGAATTAGTAAATCCTGGTAACAACACATGATGGAAAATTAGTGAATTAATTTTTACACTTTTTAAAGTGCTCTTTAATCATGCAGGAAAGTGCTAATAAAAACTAAGATGCAATAGGATCCTGATTTTGTTAATAGATAAAAGATAAATATCACACATGAATATAATACATATACATAAAACATGCACAAACATACAGACAGATATAAACATATTAAGAGAGACAAAGACAGAGATGGAGAGGAAATGAAACAGAGAGGAAACTGGACAAGAACAAAGCACACACCAGGGTCAGCCGGAAGTCTTTTGGGTGACTTGGTGGCAGTTTGGAAAAATGGTCCTTAGTATCCTCATAAAACCCTGCTTACAAGCCCAGAGTAGACGATTATGCTTTGAAACTTTTTAAAATGACCATCTAGGCCTATTCCAAATGATCTGTGAACTACTTGTGACTTGATGTGTATTTATTGGTTATAACTCAGGATTTCAGGTATGGTAATGGGTTTTAGAAATATTGGTGGAGTTGTGTCCTTAATCACTGAAGTTCCGGTAACATCTCAGAAGAAAAGGCCAGTGTGATCTTAGTGTTTCCACCACCCAACAGAAATTCCATGTTCTTGGAACACCTGGACTCCCTTTGGCTGTATCTCAAGTTGGTAAGCTCTGTAACGTGAGTTGTCAGATCAGGAGATCTTTGGCTGGATAGATGTGTCTGTGACTCATAAGAGAATTGGAAGATGAATTACATGTTCCTTCCATGCAGAAATCTTTCAAAGTAAAACTCTTCCTGAAGAAAAAGTAATAAAGGAGGCTGCAGTGGTGAGAAGGCATTTGATCCTGGCCTCTGTCTTGTGCCTGCAGCACTTGGTCTTTCCTCCTGTTGGATCTGTCAGGACCTGCAGAGAAATGCAAACGGCTCAAACACTGTTGTGTGTAAAGGAGATGCTAGCGCCTTCCTCACAAAGGCAATGTGAGGGCTTGCATATTAAGGGAAGCTCACCAAATTGTGTTTTCCAAATGACTGTACGACTCGCTAGTCCCACTCTCACATAGGTAACCACAGAAATGTGTATGTGTGCTCACCAAAAGACACAGGTTGAGTATCTTTCATGCGAATGCAAGCAAAACATTTCGAGTTCTGGAATATTTTGTGGATATTTTCATAAACTATGTGGTCAACAGTATTCAGACAAAATAACTCAAGCTGCAGGACTCCATTTATAAAATGGATCAAAACAGCCTAAAGTAGTCTGTCCTTTCAGAAGGTCACCTTTGAGAGTATTAGGGCCAAGAATGAAGTTTGCAGAGTCAGTGATACAGTTTGGTATGTGCGCTTGTTATACCTATATATTTAATTTGTTAAAAAATACAACTAAACTCTACACTTGCAATGTTGCGTGGTTATTTTATTTCAACAAAAAGTCAACAGCAGTAACAAACCAATGACTGGAATGTCATGGTAATATTATTAACATCATTACCTATACATCTCCCATTCACTGGCAAAGTCCCATGTCTGAGTCCAGAATTGAAAGGGGAATTAAGAAGAGTAGGAAAGGAGGACAAGAAACCACACGTGCTGGACAGTGCCTGTGGGCCTGTTCACAGTCCTCACTTGCCCGAGTCCCCGCCCTTGGGTACCCGCCTCCCAGTGAGTGTGGGTAAAACTTCTGACTTGATTCTAACCAGCAGAACATGACAAAGGTGATGGGAATCCTTGCAGGATTCTCTTTCTCCTTGGCTCTCTGTGAGGAAGCAAAAGGCCACATTGGGGACGAAAGTGACAGGTAACTGTATCAGCCTTCAAATGGCAGAAGCTCCCAGTCCTGTACTCTCAGGGGACTGGGTGCCACTCACACGTGTGAGTGGGACATGCAAGTGCTCCCAGTCAAACCTTCAGAAAGAGTGCAACCAACCCCGGGGATGCCAGCTCACAAGACGACATGGAGGGTTTATCTAAGCTGCACCTGCATTCCCGACCTGCAGAGTCTGTGACACAGCACACTGACAGATGTGTTAAGTTCACAATGGCCTGTTACACAGCAGAAAATAGCTAATGCCAGGAAGAGGGCCACATGACCATGCACATGATGAGAACACTATTCTGATGGTACAAATTAAAATTGTACCCGTAGATTCTAAAGTCATGTACAATTGATCCCATGATCTGAATTTTGCTCCTGTGGTGGCTGGTCATCTGTCCCTCCCCAGTAGGAGAAAGCCTGAAGCCAGTCATCACTGAGGGCATTGAATCGGGCTTGGGTTTGGATCAAGGGTAGACTATCATTTGAAGTCAGGCAAATTCCTTCGCTCTCCTGGATCTCAGTTTCTTCTGTAATTGATGGGGATGGTGACATTTTGCCTGGCATGAGGCATACAATAAGCACATGCTTCCTTTCCTCCTTACAAAGTGATAACATTACCACCCTCAGAAATCAAGGGATCAGAGCAAGAGGCATTTTGGAACATTCTGGGCTCACCTGAAGCAAGAGAATGAAATTGAAGCCGTGTGAAACGTACACAAAGGAGCAAGATTCCCTTCTGCTGAAGGCTTTGGCTTCCTCTCCACTCAGGACCTCTATCTAAGCTGAGACCTTCCATCCTAGGATCTCAAACACAAACACACACACACACACACACACACACACACACACACACACACACACTCTTCTCTACAATAAACGATACCAACTCACCCACACAGATCAATACACCAGAGCAAGGGAGAAGGAAGCATGCAGGGCAGTTTGCCAAATGCAGAAGTCTGTGTGGGCTATTGTGATATATTTCTGGTGTAAGAAATCAATCTGCCTTGAAAGGGTTCCTTTAACTCCAGATGTAATTGGAGCTACCTTCCTCAGGGACTGTTTGTTGTGTCCAAGGTCAGGAAGACAAGCACTGGTTTCCAGGGCCCAGTGTGGTTGCTCATCACCCACCTGGGAAGAGCTCTGCCTGCCGAGGATGAGTCTGCCTACTGCTTGAGAAACGGGGAGAAATTAACTGTGTTTCACCCCTGTTTTTTTCCCTCATTGGATATCAACAACTCACTTTGATGTCTTCTTTCAAATGCTGTCCCTAAAAACAGGGTCTTCACTCACTGGCTGTTGATTGCCATTCACTGTTGCAAAGGCAGGATCAGAAAATAACAATGGCTGTGACTTCATGAGCCCTGGTTCTGTGGCAACTAAGTGTGTCCCTTGTGTTATTTCACTTACAGATCACTATCCACAGAAACCTGGTCTTATCTCAATGTGTTGGTGTTTTACAAATGAGGAGTTACAGTGAGATTAAATAGCTTGACTATGGTCATAGAGCTCGTGTTGACACAGCTGAGATTTGAACTGAAAGTCACATTCCAAGCAAGAAGCCACACCCTGGATCCAGCTAGTAGACTGCTTGTGTGTTTATCAAGTCCCGTTGTTGTTGGACGCCTCCAGTGTAGGGCTGGCTACCCATGAATGTGTAGCAGCAATCTATGGTAGGTCCTCAGCATTTGTGCAGGCTCTCAGGGATGGCAAAGAGCACTTAGGTAAGGACAGTTAGCAACTCCAGTGTCATGTGGATCTGTAGGAGAATACTGTGGAGAGATAGCTGTCCATGAACCTCAGGGCTAGGATCTGTGTGTTTCTTATAGCAGAGAGGACTGACCTCAGCCCCTGGAGGGAGCTCATGGAGTATGAGACTTGATGAACCTAAAAGTTGAGAAGCACATGAGAACTCCAGCAGGAAGGAGATCGTGTAACAAAGGCAAGAAAGTGGAATTGGGCAGAGCTTGGGAACACGTGATTGGTCATATGGAAGAGGATTTTAAGAGCTATCACAGAAACAAACCCCAAGCGAGAAGGTCAGGCACCTGTGAACCTGTCACCTTTTTGACGAGGAACTGCATTCTATAGCTGGCATGGAATTTGCTGAGGATATCCACCAGCTTAAGGGGTCCCATTCACAGTTTTGGCAGAGGCTGAGGGGCAAGGCCAAGAACCCACAAGAGCTTTCCAGGGGCAGGAGCGAACAACTGGTGACCAACAGGCCAGAACCAGACCTTTAGCCCACTCTCTGCCCAGCCAAGTGTTCAATGAAGGAGTACCACTAGAAGGCCAGCAAGGCTCATCCTTACCCCTGCCAAAGAGCCTCCTGCCAGAAGCCTCAATACAAATGGTCCTTGTTCATCCCTGCCAACAGGAAGGTGAGAGACGCTGGCCTGGGCCCCTGGTTTGGGAGCTGTCTTCTACTGCCCCCGCTTCTTGTTAGAGATGTTTGCAGCATTTTGTGAGTAATGCCCCCTAGAGGTGCTGACACCTTTACCATGTGCCCTGCTGTGAGACTTCATGCCCAATCTCCTTTATCAGAGCCAAGAGCAGATGGGAACCAGGGGCTGGATGTCTGTTAAAGAAGCCAGAAGCTCATGCATGCTTCAGGAACGGGAAGCCCTGGTTTGGAATAGAGAATTTTAACAATGGTACACAGACTTCCTTGGAAAGGGAGGGCTTAAAGGAGAACTGGTTAGGAGGGAAGAGAAAGAGCTCTGTTTTTACAATAATGCTTCTGAATCTATAATGAGAAATCCTCTTTGCTGTGTAGAGCAGCCTCTTAATGTGAGTCACCCTGAGTGAGACTAGGCTTCCAACCGCTGCCTCTGAGCCCAGGAAGCAAGTGCATAATGGGACAGTCAGGTGTAAATTATAGGGGTCCGTCAGGGCAGGAAGCGTGGTGAGTTATAATCGTGGAGTAAATTAATTTCACATAAGTGGGATTAGTAGTTAAATAAATAGTTCCAATGCTAACCCTTTCTGCATTACAGTGTCTGTCCCCTGCTAGGGGACACAAAAAAAAAAACTCTCAAATGAGCAGGAATCAGGTCACAGTGTGGTTACCAACCCACTATTAAGAACAACTCCTTTGAAAGGAAAGAAGAAACAGTATCACATTAGAATAGACAGGGCAAGTTAGGAGGAGATTGTGTGGAGGAGGGGCAGGGGGCTGCCCCTGCTGACAGCCTAGGCGGCTCTTACCACAGCTGGCACATTCTGCCCTAGGAACAGCCTTCGACAAAAGTCTTAGGGTCACACAAGGGCCTGGGATAAAATGGGGGCAATGAATTCTAAGGATAGATCCACCAGAAGCTTCCATTCTGGGCTGAGTTCAAGTTCATGTTTGTTTTAACTTTTCAGCCCTTTATTTGTTTTGGGCTTTTTAAGGCTGTGACTCTTTCACACTTTGAAAATGACCTTCTCTTGGGTGAGTGGAATCTGGATTGCATGGCACCATAGAGGTGGCCAGAAGAAATAGGCTTGAGGTGAGCCAGGCGAGGGCGCCAGGCTTAGATTTCAGCTCAGGCTCCAACCTACCAAGTAGAGACAATACTCCACAGCGTTGCTGTGAGAATCAAGTTATTTAAAGTTAAAAGCAAAAGCCCCTCTTCTGGGTTGACATGTTGAAGATGTAAATAACTAGTTACTCTTTTTCCTCCACTCTGCCTTTCTGTGAAACAGTGGGGCTGGGTAAAAGCATCCATTGTGGGCATATCCCCAGAGACCACATTGTATCATGAGGTAGGTTCCTATTCTCTGTACTTGCTAGGCCCTTGAGGTAAGCGGAAGTGTAGCCATGGGCTGCCAGCATGGGGTAGGAATGGAAGGACATCCTGAGTTCCTTAACCAGCAGTTTCTAAACTTCTTTTTTTAAACGATACTACCTTGAGTGGGGGTCACAGAACATCAACGTGCTCCCCATCCCACTTCTGTCCTGAATTTAGTGACTAGAAGGGTGAGATGTAGAAGAAGGAGGTGAGAACTGCAGAGGAACTGAATGATGTTGCGCTGAACTTGTTGAACATCCACTTTGCGTGGCTCATTTCCTATTTATGTTAAAAGAGAAAGGCTTGCCATATGTACTCAATTTTACATTGTAGATGAATTCACTCTGATCAAAAATAACCTCGCTCTTTTTCTTATGCTAACTGAGACTGTAAGAGGAAAGTTATTAAAATAGCTCACAGCCACAGGCAGACAGGCCTATATAACAGGTGACCAGGTGTGGCAGCTTCCCTGGAATTTTTGCAGTTAAAGCACTGGAAGTTCCACATCCTGACAAGTCCCTGAGTTCTGAGAGAAGCAGGATCAATGGCTATGCTATCATAAAAGGAAACCATAGGGAATTAGGTATTTATCACAGGGACACATGAGAGATTAATTACTGAAGTGTTACTCATTTACATGTAATATCTAAATATTGTGCAGTTTTATAGGCCAAATTTCTCTTTGAGTAAATAGTCATTACTTTCCAGTCTAGGGCAAACTAAAAACTCTCATCAGGCTACATGGACAATGAAGCCACAAAACCAACAGTGATGTAAAAATAAAAAGCATGAGTAACAGCAACCAAAAACCGCAGCAGCTCAACACATCTGCTGAAGAGCCAACTAAGAAGTGTGGTGCACTCAAATTTCAGTCCTCAGTAAACTTTGAGAACACTAATTTTAGTTTGGGAATACCAAATTTTTGTGGGTTTCCAGCAAAGAGCCTCCAATTGTAAATGGAAGGTGTGTGTGACCCACCCATAGGAGTCGTGGGAAGATTTCTTGCTGGGGTCAGTTCACAACCATCAAAATGATGCTCAGCCCATCAGGATGTTGAGGTGTCAGCACCCTGAAAGTCACTGTTTCCACTCAATTCATAAATTAGAAAACAAAGATGCAGAGAATTTAAATGACTTTTCCAAAGCTATAGTTATCAAGGATTTGTCTCTTTAAAAAAAAAAATTGTCTGAGAATTCCAGAGCTGTTAGAGACATTTATGGGATTTCCAACATGGAGTTTGCCCTGTTTAGTTAAGTTCTAATACATTTTAATAGTAAAAGAGGAATGATACTAGAGACTCCTTGTTGTTCCTATTAAGAGTTGAAATTGTGTCCTCCCAAAAAAAAGACTCCTGTAGTTTTAACCTCTGGCACTGGTGACTGTCATCTTATTGAGAAAGAGGATCTCTGCACACATAATCAAGTATAGATGAAGGAGAGAGTCACGAGAGTGGGCTCTCATCCAACATGACTGATGTCTTGATACCTGATAAGAACAAAAAAATTGAGATACGAGTGTACACACACACACACACACACACACACAGAGAGAGAGAGAGAGAGAGAGAGAGAGAGAGAGAGAGAGAGAGAGAGAGAGAGAGAGAGAACACCATGTCAAGACCTAGGCACAGAAGTAAGACAGCTACGTGAAGATAAAGGTAGCAAAGGAGTGATGCTGCCCCCAATCAAGGACACCTGGGTTAACTACCAGAAGCTAAAAGGGACAAAGAAGAATCCGTTTCTAAAGGCTGCAAGCGAGTGTGGCCCTGCTCATACATTGATTTTGAGCTTTGGGCCTTGAGAACAGTGAGAGAACAAATTTCTGTGATTTTCGCCACTTTATTTGGGTACTTTGATATCACAGTTCAGAAAATGTTTACAGGGCCTTTAAGTGGCTCACCGGTGCAAGTTTGGACATAACTTCTCATTTTCTCCTTTTGGCTGGTTGGGTACAGAACGAGGTTCAGGGGAAGGCCTAGGTCCTCACTGCTCCTCTTCACGGGGTCCCCCTCCAGTCCCTGCCGTAGTAGTAGTGTCAGGTAGAGGGGGGCCTCTCTCCTGGGATGCCACCAGCTCAGTCCTGGAGTGGGTAGCTCGTGCCAGTGCCTGTGGTGTACAGCTAGGAGAGGGGAGCCTCCGATGCTGGGAGGACGCAGGCTTGCTCCCAGCCACGCACTGCCTGCGAGCACTTGACATTTGCCTGTCCACACTTCATTTAGCAAAGGGCAAGAGCTGCCGTGAGTCATCTTGCCCTTCACTGTTTTGCTGTAGGACAAAACTAAAGAGCTTGTCAGCCATGTGGAGGGGGTCTGGCTGTGAGGAAACGGGACAGGTTGTACGTGACCTTGCGTTTACCTCCGGCACCTTGACAGACGCAACACAGTGACTCGACTGGGTTACAAACTACTTTGAGAGCTAATGTCCTATGCCCCTGCATCCAGAGGAGAGGACAGCCTCCCTGGGGGCAGGACGGCAGCAGCTGGTACAAGGGGATGCTTATGAACACTTGCCATATATGGAGTATGAGCCTCATTTTATAAACCTGAATGGACTAACATGTCTATCTGCATGTTAACAATGTCTAAAAAGAAAACACTGCAACATTATCTATCCAGGGAAAATTAGGAATGTTATTTTACTTTACTTTTGTGGATTTTTTTTAATGTTGCTAAAATAAACAAGAAGAACTGGTGGGAGCTGGAGAAATGGCTCAGTGGTTAAAGTGCTATATCAGGTGCTAAGTATCCGAGTTTGATTCCCCAGAACCACATAAGCCGGGCATGGTGGCACATACCTGTCATCCCTGCACTTGGGAGGCTGAGACAGAAGGATTGCTGTGAGTCCAAGGCCAGCCTGGGCTCCATAGTGAGTTCAGGACCAGCCTGGGCTACAGAGTGAGACCCTGTTTAAAAAGAAAAGAAGAAGAAGAAGGAGGAGGAGGAAGAGGAGCAGAAGGAGGAGGAGGAGGAGGAGGAAGAAAAAGAAAGAAGAACTGATGTAATAAAAACTAACAAAAGAAAAAGTCACCCTTGGTTATAGCTTTTGAACACAAATGCTGTGGATATTTTAGTGTCCGACAGACAAACAGAAAACACTGAAAGAGAGAGACATAATTGGAACACATATTAATGAAAGTCACCCTTTCTTGCTTTATAAAAGAAAAAAAAGATGGCTTTTTTCTAGTGAAACACTTTTATCCCCTAGTTTTTGTTTGGTTTTATTTTGTTTTTATTCGTTGTGGCACTGAGGATTGGACTCAGGGTCCCTGTGTTGAGCTACACCCCCAGCCTTTGTGATTCTGTCTTTCCAGATGGTCTTGCTAAGCTGCCCAGGCTGTCCTTGACCTTGTGACCTTGTGATCTTCCTGCCTCAGCCTCCCAGGTAGCTGGTGCTCCCTAGCTCTGATCATCCTGTCTTTACAGGTATGTGGTTTCACATGCCTTCACAACAAGCGCTCCCCATGTTGTTCTAAACTTTTCTATTCTTAATAACTGTAATATATAAAAGGTGAACAAGGGTTAATTAGGCATATTAACACTCGCTTATTTAAATAGTCTTTATAATTGGACATTTTGGTTTTAGATTTGGAATTTTAAGCTAGAAATTTTATATTTACTTCTAGGATCAAAACATAGGGAGCAATTTAAAGGTGTGTCGTCTCCGTACTTTACCGGTTTATCCTGTAGCTCTCTGTGACATACATGTATGAATACATTCATGTCTTGTCACAGTTACTCTCTTTAAAATTAAAATTTTTCTTAAAGCCACAACCTTTTAAGGTCTCCAGTGTTTTGTGCCCCAGGATCCAATGTGATCTGTCTGCATGGAATGGTGTGTCCCTTCCACTGAAGTTGAAAGGGGTTTTGCAGACAAGATTCTCATGGCATGCCTGCCCCATAAAGATCCCTGCATCTGGTCCCAGGGAGGAGGGGTCGGTGGTGTGTAACAGGCCGCGGGATCCCCATCCTGCTGCTAACACGCACAACGTGGGAATCGGCTGGAGGCACTGCTGGTTGTTTTACCGTTTGGGTTTAGATCTGTCCTGCCTCAACAAGTCATGTCATGGCTAAGCATTCTCATTCTTATTTTTCTTTCCTCTTTGTGTTTGTGTGTGTGTTAGTTAGTTGTGTGTGTGTGTGTGTGTGTGTGTGTGTGTGTGTGTGTGTGTTATCCAGAACAGTGGGTTCATTTTGGCATCTTTGTACATAAACAGAAGATGTTTTGATCATTTCCACTCCATCCCCCTTTGTCCGTCCTCCCTTTCCCCCTCCCCAATTTCCTCCAAATAGTCTCCTCTGGCTTATTTCGCTTAATATGATGATTGATTATTTGGAAGTGATTTTAAGTATTAATTGAAACTGACTTTAAAAAAAAAGCACAATTTCTGCTCTTGGCTTTAAATATCCCTAAAATGCCAGGACTACTTTCACCTAGAATCCCACCCTTCCTTCAGCCATAGGACACTTTACCTTTTGGCAAGGAACCTTTTCCACCAACTCTTCATCCACTGATTGTCGCTAGCATCACCAGATGAGCTCAGCATCCTATCTGGCAAAGCCTGGACACAGCATTGGCTGGCACCTGAGACAGAAAACTATTTGCCATCCCTGGACTCAACAACCTTTAATATCTCTTCTAATTCTAATATTCTGTGAACCTGGTCCAAATCTGGGGTAACAGGCTTTTAATTTAAAATCTGAGTTGTGTGTAGTTGCAAACAGAATTTGAGACATTTCTGCCATTACTCACGGTGACATCCTGGTACAAGGTGCTGAACACTACAAAACTTATGACAGTGCAGCTGGAATAGCCTAGAAGGTGAAATTCAGAGACTGGCAACACATAAACAATGAATCCAAGCCAGGTGGCAGCAGAGACGCTTCTGTAATCACACTGGCTAAGGATTTTCACCCATTCTTGGTGAGGATTGATTGGAAACTGGTATCAGAATCTCCCTGTATATCCACAATTCATAAGACATAATTATGCTATGCTTATAGTAAACTATATGTAATTTTCACTCTACTGAGTGAGTTCAGTTAGTCTCAAATAATTTTGCTATTGTCCTTAGAGGTTCTATGTACAAAACCTCACTGGTTATCATCATTACAATTATAAATGTGCACTGAAGCTCACCCAGGAGCTTGGAGAATAAAAATTCTATTCCCAATGTGAGGGGACAGGCAAATAACAACCCTTCCAAAACATTGCTTTGACAACGCTGAGTTGGGACAGCAGTGCTACCTGTTGGAGCAGCAGCATGATCTGACCATGCTGCCGTTCACTTACCCCACAAGCATTTTTTTTTTTTTGAAAACCTACAACATGGCAGGGACGTGGCAGAACAGAAAGCACAGCCTGTTACCTCAAGAAGGCTCCGGGAAGTCAGTAGGCAATGAAGACCCGAGTGAGTCTACGATCTTAGGTAGGCAAGGTGCACAACCATCACGTAAAGACAAAGACGAAGAGGACCAGGAGACGCTCACAAAAAGACTGACGGAGCGCTCCCACTGGGTTCCCAGCCAGGTCCTTCAGCGCTGAATGAAGTCTTCCCCTCTCATGCTCCAGTGAGCAGAGCAAGGTTCCAGAGGATTTGGACGGGCTCCAAAATGTTGGAAGCACAGGCGGCATGTGCGCTGCAGAGTGGGCAAATGGCTTGCAGTAGGCTGTGTGAGCAAGAAGAGGGATTTGTGTCCTCTGGGAATAGGGGGCGATGCAGGTCTTAGGGAACGATGACCGAAGTGCTTGCCTTGCAGCACAGCTGCAGCAAGGACAGCCCACGAGCTGCAGGTGGGCCACGGATAGGGAATGTTTCATCAGGTTCTACTGTGAATGCTGCCAACCGGGGAAGGCGAGCTGAGAAACCTGGAGATGCCCAGCTGCGCCGTGTTTGGCCAAGAGGCTCGTTGCCAGGAAGAGCTGACAGTTGGGCTCTCGGTAAGAAAGACAGAGCTTAGGTGACTGATTAAAGCCTTTAAAATTACTGGTTGAGTTTATAACTCTGCCTGGAGGCTACCTGGCCTTGGGGTGTATGGAAGGTTACAGGGGAGCCTCATTTCTCCCCCAAGGCTCTAAGTTGGAGCTCAAAGACTAAATGATCGCATTTCAGCTCCCACCCTCAGGCCTTCCAATCTCCTGTTTGGTTACTAAAGGATTCGGCTGCCTGTCTGGCACATCCCCTACCCTTGTCCCAAGAAGTCTTGCCTCCTTGATGACAGTGAAAATTATAATGCTGCCTCCTTTTATTTGTATGGGTTCCAGTGTACATTAACCACAAGGCTTACTTCATTTGATAGAACCACCTGGAGATGAAATCAAGATATCCATTATTAGTCCCTCCCCCAATTTTACATCAGGACAAACTAAGGCTGAAATGAATGATGGATATTTCTTGGAGTCTCAAGTGATGGTACTCAGTTCCAACTCTTGCCATTTGATTCTGAAGTCTACTGTATATATAGTAAGTGCCTTCATAAGGTACTGTGTCCCCATGGTGAACTCTAAGCTGAAGATGCAACACAACTGCCTAAGAACTAAATTGTGCCAATTCCTAATAGAAGAAAAGAGGTTCCTTTCTAGCCCCAGCATAGAGGATGCGGGGATCCAGCCCGGGACGGAGATGGTGGTAGTAACAGTAGCAATCCCAATGACATGAATGAGCCTCAACCTGCTGGGCCCAGCCCCAGGCCCAGTGCAGTACTGAGGTGGAGAAGCATGTAGAATCTTAGCTCCTGATTCCTGGAGGCAGCACCTAAAAGTTCTAGTACAGTAGTGGGTTGTGTTGGGGTGCATCCCCATTTCTTCTTCATTTCTATCCACATTTGGAGAGCCAGAGCCATCTCCCCCATTGGTACTGTGTCAGTGCTCTCATCTCCCCTGACTTAGAGTACACACAACCAGAGGCCTTCCTGGGACTTTGACTCTTGAACAGAGAAGAGGAAAACAGCAGGCAGACTCCAAAACCCTCCAGTCACTGTCCTTCATAAACCCCATTCTCTTACTCTCCAGTGAATTTCAAAAGCCGTCTGCATCCTTTAGTAAAGCTCCGTCCCTTCTAAGCTACCCAGAATCCACCCCTGCTGCTTGCAACTAGAGAACAGCGGGTCACCATCATCTCTCTTCCAGGTCCTTTGTCCTTTGTTTTCTATCATCTTTTTAGTGAGAAGCAAAAATGTAGAAGAAGAAAGTACTAAAGGGAAGGCAAAATCTGTTAGAATCCAGTCTTTGCCACTTTATAGGTGAGTAATAGCAGGCACTTCATTTAACCTTTCTGAGAACATAGTGTCCTCACACAAAGAAGTATGGATAATGATGTTTTCTGAAAGAATGACATGAGAAAACACATAAAGGCCCTAGCATAGGACCTGGTGTTTTTCTTCTTTCCTTCCTTTTGGTTATATTCCCTGGTTGTTTCCATTTCCCGCCTCTTCCTGAAACTTCTCCTTCCACTCCTCTTTAGTCTTCTTCCACACCTTCTTCCCCTCGAAAGCAACCCCCTCATCTCTCCTACTATCCCCCCGCCCCTCCCGGCACTTACTTCCCCGTTTCTCCTCTTCACCCTCCTGCTCTCACCACCAGTCAGCACGTGGGTGACGTCCAGGGCAAGGTCTTGACTTCACAAAAAGCTTGCAGCGAGTTACATGCAAAAAAGACACTTACTAGTGTTTTCAGCAATAGATCCTAAGATAGCAGGTCAGGTCAATTAAAAATGACCTGTAAAGCTGGGCATGGTGATGCCCCCCCGTCATCCCAGCACTCAGGAGGATGGCCGTGAGTTCAAGGCCAGCCTGGGCTGCAGTGAGTTCAGGACCAGCCTGGACTACAGAGCAAGCCTCTGTTTCAAAGGCAGGAAAAAAAAAAAAACCCTCTAAGATAAGGAAGAAATTCATAAATAAAGCTGAGAGTAAACTGTTTACCCTGGAGGAAGAAAACAGAACTAGAAAGGGGTCCTGACCCTTCGGAACCTTAGAGGGAGCATTGTTCCAAGCACTTTGTGAGAAAAAGAGGGCAGACCCAGAAACACACCCTCCCAAGTAGAGTAAACATGTTGCCCCCTCCCCACCCCTTCCCCCAGCCCAGGCAAGACAACTGCCCTCTTTCATTTCAGGATAAAGAAGGCACTGAGTGTGTGGCCGGGCTGAGGATGAGGGAGGTGAAGAGGAAAACCCTGGCTACACCATGCTGGCTCCAAGCCACCTGGACTGTCAGAGGCCCAACAGCCCACCCTGCTGAGTATTTGTCTCTTGCCCGAAGCGGGTATGGAAAGATTCACCCTAGGGTATCCATCCCTAGATCCTAGGCTGTGTTACATGGGCACCCACAGGGCTGGCCACTGGCTTGGGAACATGGAAACTGCACTTCTGGCCTCCTCCTGACCACTTCCGCTGCTATGAGCACCCTGTGCTCTGCGTGCTCCGCTTGTACCTCTTTCCATTTGAATCCATTTCTACTATACTTGAAAATATCATTTTTACCTCAGATGATATTTTTAATTAGCCATTGACTTGGTTTTACACAGATTCCAGCAGCCACAGAAGCAAAAGCCTCCACGTCAGAAAGGTAGAAATCCACACAAGGGTGGCCTGACCCGGTTCTTTGTTCTGAGCCAGAATTGAGTTCAGGCAATTCTTCCATCAAATGATTGTGTTGTTCTTGAGATGCATGTGCATATGAGTCTGGGGCTCATCAGTAAACTTTCAGGTCCCCATCCACAGTTCTTCCCTTAACCGAGTCCTTTCAGAATTGTTAGAAACTATGTCC
Source organism: Ctenodactylus gundi (assembly GCA_004027205.1). NCBI lineage: Eukaryota > Metazoa > Chordata > Mammalia > Rodentia > Ctenodactylidae > Ctenodactylus > Ctenodactylus gundi. The sequence goes on along the minus strand of PVKB01005562.1, from coordinate 26,446 downwards.
AAAATGAATAGCACTGATGGCCTGTGAGCTCTCAGAGAGCAAAACCCAAGATGGGAAACTGAAGAAGGAGATAAGGTTGTCTTCAGACGCCCCGGTAGCTGAGGCCACCAGTATCTGGGACACTGGTCCCAGAGGACACATGACTCCCTTTTCCCTTCCTTCCTGTCTTCATCCTCAATGATAAGGAACAGGGAACCATGTGTGTCCGTGCGTATCATGGCTAGTAATTAACATCTGCCGTCTACTTACTATCTCTGGCCTAGATGATATTTTGATTTTAATAGTCCATGACTAACGGCATTTGTGTTTAGAAACAGCCTTTCACCCAGAGTCTGGGTTACACTGGGTGGTACAAAAGCAAAGAAAGGCAGGCTTTACCTTTTCCTTTTCTGAATTTCTCACCTGGAAAACTGGTACATTTTGTTAGTCTTTTCTAGAATCCTTCCAACTACAAACATGTGGGCCACCATCAGCAAACCAACAACCAGAAACCTTAGAAAAAAACAGGAAGAAAAGGGGGGGAAAGTAACATTAACCCAAAATGCAGAATTACTTTTCGGTAGGGGAAGAAGAATCCCACTCGGGAGGGCTTCCAAGAGAGGCTAAGTTACCGTGAATGTTCTGTTTCTTAAGCTGAGTGGTATTAGTTTATCATCTTATCATCTTATTTTATTACATCCTATTACTTATTTTATCATCATTTCTTTGGATTTCACACATTTTTTGATTTATGACATATAAATGCATAGGTCTGCATGCACCTGCACAACTTATTAGGTCAAGTAAGAGAAACAAGAGGGCACAATGCCTAACATCAGTTGTACCTAAACTGAGCATTTTCCTCCAGAGCTTCCCCACAACTAGATACTAGTATATGGAAATGTTTCCTACCTAAGCCTATTACTTCACAGTTGTGTGATGGCAACAACCCAGACTTGGAAGGCCTGCTCTCCTACCCAATACCAATCCCACATTTTACTTGTGCAATACTATTCTATTCTCACCCGTGAGATGGGGACAGCACCAAGGCGCAGGCGTGAGAGTAAACAACGATGATGAATGCCAAGTTCTAAAAAGTTCCATACTATTTATCAGCGGCTTCTCCCCTGTGTGTGACCACCATCTCCAAGGCTCCAGCGGCATGCTTTGTGACTCTTGTGCATTCTTCAATCCTCCCGACGTCCCAGTTTACCTCAAAGTTCTGGTATTGCAGTCATCAGATGAAGGCTGATATTTCTCTTCTGATGAAACCAAGGAGCTGCTTTCTCAATAAAACCTTTATCTTCTGTAGATTCTTTGTCCCTGCATGAATGGCCACGTTGTGGCCTAGAATCCCCAGAAACTAGGCATTTGTGACTTTTCTAGGTGATACATCCCCTTCCTTTGGAAGTTACTCATCTCAGGTTCTTTATACTTTCAATCCCCTCAGGAAAGCACACAATGTTACATTAGAGACAACCTCCAAGTTCTCCAGAATAAGTTCACTATCCCAGTTGACTTAATGTGTTCCCAGGAAGCACTGGCTCGTCTTAAGCAAGGTCTCCTCAGCCCACCCAAAGTCACCCAGCCAGGTAGTGGAGATCAAGCTAAAAAACAAAAACCTTGGTTTATCAGCCCTCAGAGTATACAGAACCCACACCCATCACCTCACCGAACCACCACCAAGAGCCTCCAAGATGTGCGCACTAAGGCTAGGCTTTTCCTACTTCTCTATTTTTTCTCTGTTCTTCAAGACATACCAGTTTGAATATTCTTAAAATCGTCTTTCTCCAAACATGCAGAAATGCATATCAAGGAATCTTTGGCCTTGGCTTGCACCATAGGCAGCTACAAGATTTGAGCTATGGATACCACGGTGGTAGAAATGCCCAGGAGGGTCGATGCAGATCAGTGACCGTCAGTTACCGTTCTTGTTGCCACAACATATTTCTCAAGTACTGGATCAAAACTCAAAGTATAACCCCAGTACATTTTTATTTGCGTTTTATAGTTTCTTTGAATAGCCGAGCTTCTCAATAGTCATGCCAAAATATATTCTTTTCCTTTAAAAACACTTTTAAATGTTTCACAGCACTGAATATGATTTTATTGCATTTTGGAATCAAAATGCTTCCTAAAATTAATATCTAATTTTACAACTCAAGACTATCAGAAAATAGGCTTACTTACACATTCAAAAATTACATTACTAGATATTTTATGCATACCCATTTCAGTAAGAGGCAATTCTCTCCCCTCCTCCTTCCCTCTCTGTCTCTCCGCCCCATGAATTTCAAGTAGAGTCAGAAGTTAGCTGATGGGCTAGAAAACAAGAGGAATATTTTTGATCTACAAAGAAATGTAAAACCATTTTCAAATATTAAATTCCTTGTGCCATTCAGAAAGGTAAGACTTTGAAATTTTGGGCCTTTTCACTATTTAGGCATCTGTTATTAAACTGCCTTTTTTCCTTTGAAACACGTGTACCAAGCCACACAGGCTGGGGTTTTCTTTGTCCTGTACTCATCTCCACCCCACCTCTAACTCCCAGGATGTTGTCTCTCGGGAAGGCAACACACTGGAATCCCAACTCACAGGGCAAAGCTTTGGCAGACATAGAAAAGGCAAATAGAGCCATGAAAATGCTTACTTTATTTTCTGTATTTAGCCGCTTCGTGGCCTTCACAGGGTTGCCCATTTCCTTCAGTTCACAACAAGCTGCAGGGTCAGCTCCAGGGGACATGCTACAAAAGCAAAACATGACCACCCTTCGTTTACACAGCTTAACTGGTGCAGATGGAAGACAGCAGCTGGCTTAGACTAGGGCAGGAGTTTCCTAACCGGCCTTCCTGCCTCTGGGTATCTCCATCTCCACCCAGACTCTGTACTATAGACACTAGAGACTTCTCTTCCCAACTTAGACCACTCTGATGGTAGCAAAGGGAAACACCAGACACTGCGAGGCCCCTGGAGTACTCGTGAAAAAATAAAATAAAATTTGAGCCTGTGGCTTTGGTAGCTGAAACTCCCAATTTACAGAAAACACACAGGTAGAAGAATATGTTAAATGATACCATGAGCAGGCATCCCACAAAATCCAGATTGTGGGAAAATCTGCAGGACCAATTTCTACAGATTTCTTCAACAAAAATGTTAGAAAATACGAACAATTAACTGGGTTTTTGATAATATTAAGGACATATTGCTAAATATTTTAGATGACTTATGGTATTGTGGTTGTGAATTTTTTATAAGTTTTTATCTTATTCAAAAATACAGAATATTCCAGATGAAATTATAAGGGCTGAAGGAATAGCACAGCAGTTATAGCATTTACCCAGCAAGTGCAAGGTCCTGGGTTCAATTCCCTAGTACCACATAATAGAACCTTAAACCTATAAACCCAACACTTGGGAGACTGAGGCAGGAGAATCATGAGCCTGGGATATCTGAGTTCAGGAGCAGCTTGGACTACAGAGTGAGACTCTGTCTCAAAAAAAAAAATTAATGATGTGTTCAGTTGAAATTATACAGCATTCAGGATTGGCATTGTTGTGGTTTAGATTCTAGTATGTCCTCCACAAGTCTTATGTGCTTGGAAGGTGACTGGATTGTGGGCCACTAGAGTCAGCAATGGGCTAATCTAGTCAGGATTTCGTATGCCATTCAGAGGTGAGGATGGTGGGAGAGTCACTGGAGGCATGGATCACAGGTATAGATTCTTGCCCTTGGGTCCTCCTTTTTCTTTTTGCTTCCTGACTGCCGTGATGTAAGCAGGTTCCTCTACGCTAGGTCCTTCTGCCATGGCCAGCTCTGCCATGGAGCCAGCTGACTGAGACTTGGAAACTGTGAGCTAAAATAAACCCCCCTCTCTCTAAGTTAATGTGTCACACATTGTATCCCAGCAATAGGAAAGTGACTAAGACAAACATCAAATTAACCCAGGGCTGGTGAGAAGAGGTAAACAAGCTAAGGCAGAAACAAGATGGCTATGAGCTGGTCATTGTTGAAAGTAGGACACAGAGCCTATGAGATTATTTATTTTCTCTACATTTGATATGTTTGGGAAATCTCTATAACAAATATTCTTAAATGAAAAAAATAATGTTCCTATGAGTCTCCCATTGTCTATATCAGCAGTGATGGCTTTGTATTTCATTAAGACCTTGATGAAAGACATAAACCGTCCTTCATAAAATTCACTATCAAAGTTGCACTTGGTGGAACATGACTGTACTCTCAATGACTGAAGAGGCTGAGGCAGGATTGCCTGAGCCCTTGAATCAGAGAGCAGCCTGGACAGCATTGTGAGATCATATCTCAGAGGAAAAAAATCATGCACCATCAAATGTTTGCATAAATTTTGTGTAATCACACAAACTGACACCTCTAGAATGCTGCCGGCCTTTGAGTTCAAGTATACAGTATATCCTCTGTGATCTGAACCAAACACCCAGTCCCTAACCTCTTCCCATTTCCTGCCACAGACTCTGCTCATATCTGCTCCTCATGCCTCCACTCAAGAAGTTCCTCTGTCTGAAGACCTTCCTAAGGCCACCAAACCTTATCTCCTTCCTACAGTTCTCCCTAGTCCATGTCAGTAGCACTGGTCCCACCCCCGGGACCAAGTCCTCACCTATCTCCACCCTGCTCTCTGGCCCACTGCTTGGTCACCAGCCTGGAGTGCTCCACCTGTGCTACAAGTCCAGGAACACAGATTTGTTCCTCTAATACCACAAGCTTCTATGAAGTCAATTTACTGTTTTCTATGCTGAACCCAGAGCTTTATAAAAGGCCAATAAATGTTGGTTAAAATGAATTCAATGGAAAATATAAAGCCCTAGGGTCAGGGGAGAGCTAATGGGATCCCACAGCTCACATACCAATATTACCAAAATGTCAGAGAGGGGAGCAAAATGCTGAGCTCACTGCAGCCAGGTCATTTGTCAGACAAGAAGTCTATACCCTGGGGCAGGAAGGGAGGAGGTGGGGTTCCTGATGGGTCAGTGGCCTGCTGTCCTTTATCTCAGCTAAAACACGGAGGCTGCCAGAACAGGGCCCCTTTGACTCCCACATCTGGTTTTTCATTTTCTTCCCTGGCAGCCCTAGAGAATGTCTCTGCGGATGAGGGTGGGGGTCCTCTGGGAGTAAGTGACAATCACGATGCTCCTGAGCAGCTGGCCTGCACATCCATAACACCCCACAACTCCCACCCCCCATAGCTTCTGTGCAAACATGAATTCCTGAGGTGGAGCCTCATTCAGCCCTCAGTGTGAAGTAGCCCAAACTCCCGGGAGCTGGGGAGGGGAGGAAAGAGATATGGAAGATTTTCCTCATCCAGGAGATAGCCTGAGGCTCAAGGCTTCTAGGACTACAGAAGCAGGTTGAAGGAGAAACATTCAAAAAGAGAAGGCCCCAGCCAGGAGGGACAGATGAATATTAAGGGCAGATAGAGTAGCTAAAACCAGAGATGAGCTCCTCAGGCCCCAGAGGAGAGAGTGCAGCCTGGGTCTGGACCAGAACAGGCCAACGACAGAGCCTGAACGGGCTTCTAAGTCTCCCACTTACTCATGTAAGCATTTTTGTAGTACTCGAACATTCCTTTGAAGGACTTGGCCTTTCCTGTTTTCTCAAGGGCACCCTTGGGCTTGACAAGAACAAGGAAGCATAAAGGAAACAGTTTCTGAGTTTGCCTTGGTATGCTTGATGATGGCAGGAACAGTGGGGCAGCTACAGACCAAAATCCTACTTAGTTGCCTATCCAGGCACAGAAGACACCTTGGGCATGGTCCTGCTTTCAGGTGACCTTCATTATTACTCTTAGAGGGAGCAGTATTGTTTTCGCTTTGTAGCTGACAATGCTGAAACTCATGAGTACATTCAGCGTAGACGAGTCTGTTGTCCAGGAAGATGTGCTCGGTAGGTAGTGGGCCTGGGCTGAGAAGCCAGGTCTGACTTGCTGAGATGCCCACAGCCTGATCCAGCTGTCATGTCTCACCTGTGCTGTTTCCTTCAGTTAGTGACACTCTGGTCTGCTTCAGGCAATAAGCTTCTGCTCTGAATCATTCCATGGCCTCTCACCAGTAACAGGACGCAGCTCAGACACCTCCTGGCATCAGAGAAAAGTTATGGCAGATATTATACAGCACGGATAGAGGGGACTGGGCTTGGCAGGCAGGAGGAAGCCCACCCAAGGAGGGCAGTATGGGGCTTCACCTACCTCTGCCTCTTCGCCAGCAACTGCTCTTTCTCCAGCTCTACTCCTCCCTGGATAATGAGGCAACAGCTGGGCAACAATCCTTTAATGAGCTTACCCCTTCTAGAAGTGATATTTCCCCTTGAGGGCTGTTGTGGAACTGGGCAATGTTTCTGTCTCTAAAGGGCACCGTTCCTCCTCTGCAATAGTATTTTAGAGGGAACTCAAATCATGTGCTCGTCCTAGTTACCCCTGAATTTTCTGACAGATCTGAAAATTGCTCTCATACACCTCGCATCATCTCCTTAGTGACTTGGCTTTGACTTGCTCTCTTTGTCCCTCCAGCTCTGAGTGCCATCCTCTCCCTGCCCACTGGAGGATGGACTTGCAGAGGGACACGAATCTCTTTCCTCCTCTTCCCTTCTTGATTGCAGAAATTTAACTGTTGAATCATCTTTTCACTCCTTTAATTTCTATGCCATTTCCTCTCCCATGTCAATCCATGTAGCCACCGCAGCAAATGAAATACGAACCTATCCCATCGCCACGGAGAATACAGCTGCTCTTTTCACTGGGTCTCAACAGTGTTCCATGTATCCACTAAGCATATGTTACTTACTTCCTATGACACCATGACTGTTAATTGTGATGTGTCCACTGAATTGGATTGAGAAACGCCTGGCAGATTAATAAAGCATGGGCATGTCTGTGGACTGTTCTCAGAGATGACTGGCATGTAGGCCAGCAAACTACGGGGGAAGGCCCACTCTGATTGTTGGTAGCACCATCCAATAGGCTTGTTGCCTAGATGAAATTAAGAGAAAGAAGGAGGAATTTAGTACACATTTGAAAAGCTCTATTCTACTTGAGTGAGTGTGTTTTTTGCTGTAGCCATTGTCTGTGAACATCAGTCTCCAGTTTCCTCACCTTCCAGAGATGACTCATTCCAGAGTTCCTCTAGAGAACGTCCAGGCCCTCAGTCTTGGGCTGGCTCTGCATCCTTGATCCTTTTTGTTCTCTGACTCCCAGCTTCTTAAAATGAGGAGCTACCAAATCTTCCAAGTCTCCGGCACTCAGAAGAGACCCACTGTGAACATTCTGCCTCCGATCCTGTAACCCTACCTAGTAAGTTCACTTGCATAATAATTGATCCCATCCCTCTAGAGAACCATAACCAATGCAACGCTGCCAAATAGCATCTAGAACTGTATTCACTTTACACATGGGAAGACAAAGGCTCAAGATGATCACGTTTCTGACCCACATCCCACCATTCACAAGTAGTAGAGAACCTCAGGCTGGGTCTTGCTATGTCTCTAAGATAGTCAAGTATGAGTAGGGCATGAGTACATCCTTTTGTCTAGGTATGACTGTGTCAAGCTCTGGGCCAGACACCTTCAGGAGAACATCATCCTTACATCTGTCTTATCTAATTTCACACTGAGCCTAGAGGCACAGGCTGGGAGACTAAGGCCATATGATTGCAAGTTCGAGCCCAACCTGAGAAACTAAGTGGAATAGTGAAACCCTATCTCAAAATCAAAACAATGAACTTGAAGGCTCTTCTGGTTCATGCTTACAGATCTCTAGCATGGAAAATCATTTGTAGCAGATCACAGAAGAATAGCACAATTTGAGGAGAAAACTGGAGTATCAACCCCCCAAAGAGAATGAGTTTGACAGAGAACAAGATGGAGCCAGAACATTAGCTCCAGGATAGAAAGGGAATGAGACCAGGGAAAAGTGTGATCCAGAGACCCACACAGAAGGATGAGACAGAGTCTTGTAGCAGTAAGGTTGGAAGGCATCACCACAAAACCTTGGTGGTGGTGGTGGTGAGGGGATTGGAAAGCAGAAACAGTTGGAATGCATGGTCAGGAAGGGGCTGCAGCTATGTGTCACTGCTGTAAGTCTGGGTCTCCTCCCCACTCCGTCCCCCACAGTCATGCTGTCAGAGCAGAGTCTTCAGGGTAGATGCACTCAGATGTGATCCTGCCGCTCCGTGTCCGATGTGGCTATTCCAATCTGTAGAAGAACATTTTACTTGAGGCAGAATTTGTCTCCACAATAATTGGATGTTATGTTTCACACCTGTAACTCTAACCAATCCACACAAAGAAAGGTCTATAAACTATGAGCAATCTCAGTGTGCTAGACTTAAGCAAAAGTCTCTTAACTGGTGAAAAATGAAACTTGTTTTAACTCATCATGAGCTGACTTATGAGTCATAGCATGGTCTTATGGAATTTTATTCTGCCCTACTGAGGCTATAATATTTAGTCCTTAGTATAATAAAAGCAAAACTCACCTTTTTATACCATACAATCCCCCAAATCTGCCACTCTATAGCCATTTTCCAGGTGTGAGTTTCCTAAAAGGTGATAACTTCAACTTTCTGGTCGGTCACAACTGTAACCTTAGTCTATTCCTTAACAATTTCTTTCTCCCAATCAGAAGACCAGTGCAAAATACAAGTGGGATTGTAATGTGTATTTTAGGAATACTTTCCAATGCTTTTCTTCCCCTCTTTCCTTCATAGCATGATTCCTTTACTTTGGAAATAAATTAGTTGTAAACATCACACCTGATCACAACCTTCCTGTTGGGAACCAAATACCACCCTTCTCCCTGCAGAAGACATTGTGCTTTTCAAAGCCAAATGCATGATGATTGAGACTGGCAAGGTGACCGTTGTCAGGATCTCTGCTACAGTCAGGCTGATTGCTGACAAAATGTCACTCATTTTGAAATGTTTTAAGATGACAGAGCAAAATGATTGCTGTTTAGTGAAAGGGGTTTTGGAAGTGGCTCGGTGTGGCCATTCATGCAGCAATTGTTTACTCATAACTTCTCTACCTTCTTTTATGGCTGAAATATTTTATAGTTACATATTAATCACATTTCCTACTTCCTTCTCCACTAAGCTTAGCTCAGGAAGTGGTAAGTTTAAGTCTCCTCTCAGCATGAAGCAAGGATGTCTGAATTCTTAGTTGACAGCAGCTAGCAGACTTGGAAGCTTTCCCTTCTGTTATCCTGGAGAATGTGGGAATTGCTTGAGGTCAGGATGTGGGAAGTGTCTGTGTTGGCCCAACCTGCTGGGTCCCTGGGGAGCCATATTTCAACAGCAAGAAAAATGCATAGTTCTCATTTCTCCTTGCAAGTCCAGATGTGCACACACTGAAAGGGAAGCATGCTGAGAAGCGGTTCGAGGTGAGCACCCAGGGTAGCTGCTCTTCAGAAGCCAGGCCTGTAATTTGGCACCAACTTCCCACTCCTGCTGTTAGTCTGGAATTGACATTGCTGTTTGGGATGTTTTTGAGATAAGCTGTAAATCTCTGGCTTTCTCTGATTGGGTCTAACAAGCTGGAAAGCCTCGGAGGCTAACGAGTAGGTTGGCTCTTTCTTGGGGTACCTCCAACAGCCCTTTGGGGTGTGAATTATGGCCCCGTGGGACCCATCATTACTTGGTATCTTGCTCATGGAATTGCTACCTATGTCTGGAGTGCAGGGAGACTTAGAGGAGCAGCAGACTGGTTGATTCTCTTAACTGAGATTACAAAATTTCACGTATAACAATGCAGAAAGTGCTTTCAGATGTGAACACTAGACACCTAGGGGACTCTGGTGTTGGTAGAAAACAAGCCTTCTGCATCCCATCCAAAAGGCAATTGATAAACAAATGAGAACTTCAAGTTCAATGTCTCCAGGAGACAGCCTTGATGGGGCAGATGGTTTCTATTACAATTGTTCTTTCTTTTTAAGAGATGACACTGAGTTGTTCTCATCTAAAGATGAGAGTGTTTCCCTCGAGCTTCACATTCTATAAGTATTTTATTGTGCTCTGGATACCCTAAACTTTTCACTTGATCCCTGTAATATGTGTGATAGATGTTTTGATCCATATTTTACTAATGTTAATCCTGAGGCTCAAAGAGAAAAAATAATGTGTCCAAGACCTGTCAGCTGGTACTCAGCAGAATGAAGGTTCAAATCATGCCTTCTTGAGATGACTTTAGGGTGTCATAGCCTGCCCACGCTGCTGAAACAATACCACAGGCTGAGTGGCTTAGTCAACATACATTTATTTCTAGCAGTTACAGAGTCTGAAAGTCCAAGATCAAGGTGCTATTTGATTTAGCTCAGTGTGAGCTTTATTCCCAGCTTGCAAAAGGCTCCCTTTACACTATGTCTGCACATGGACTTGCCTGTGTGTGTGTGTGGGGAGGGGTGGTGGGGGGGACGGGACAGAGAGATCTGGTGTCTCCTCTTACAAGGGCACTAATCCTACCCTTATGATCTCATTTGACCTTAATTACTTTCTTAAAAATCTCATCCCCAAGTACAGTCACAATGAAGCAGGTGGAGGTGATGCACATACCCAGTCCCTAACAGAAGGCTGTCAATATTTACTTGGAAATAATACGCTGAAAAGTCCCTCACACATGAAAAGTCCCTCATAGGCAACTCGTCATGAAATATACAGTTGTCGTTCTTATACTAAGGGAGAACACCTGGCTAAAGGCTGGGGTGGCAACCTGCAAGACAGACTTAGGCCATGGATTCAGTGAGGGATGTATGTCTGGCTTGAGAGGGATCACATGATCATATTGGTCTGAAGTGCATGTGGACACATCCTTAGTTCCCCAAGGGAAGCCTGGGGTTGAGGATGGCAAGGATTCTCACGGAAACAAAATGACAGCGACCTCTAAATTTTCCCTTTTCTCCCTCCCCTCTTCGCTTTCCTCCTCTTTCTCTTATTTATTTATTTAGAACCTTGATTCCAGGGAACCATGATAGCCACACTGTATCTTGCATAGCATCACAGTTCCTCAGTCCACACACATTACCATCAAAAATTCATTCCATCTCTACCTAAACAAATCCTGTGCCAAAAAAACTTACTACTTTCTGGGCCAGGCTATCCATTTCCTAATATTTCCGACTTACACAAATCCTATCCTTCCATAGGTTCAAGTTCCACATCCTGGGGTATAACAAATGGAGCTGGCTCTTTAGAAGATGTGAAATTTTTTTTTTAAATCTTCTCTCCCTATTCAAAGTTCACAGATCCCTTATTTGTACTTCATGCCAGGTCTTTTCTTACACACTTCAATCCTGAAGACTACTTAGTCATATTTTAGGGGTGTTTTAATTTCTACACCAGCAGCAAATTTTAGTTAAATAAACTTGCATTGTACCAACTTTCAACCCTATTAACTCTTCCTACTGACCCATAAAACTGCCATCTATCTCTTCAAAATTGAAAGAATGGGCATTATCTTTGTTCAAAGACCCCTTCATACCGTGAAATAATAACATTATCCTTCATAATCAAACTACAGTTCTAAGGTCTAATGAGCACTCATTTTGAGCAAGGCAATTGTTAAATATGGAGCTAATAATCTTGTATATAAGTATAGGTTTTTTTGAAAATAGGTTTCACAGAGCTTGGTGTTCTCTTATCCACAGAATGTTATAAAGAAAGCTATAAAGCAAATAAGGGCATTATTTTGATTGTTAAGTCTATTTTGCAAATGAGAGTACTGAGACTTACTTAGTAACAACCAGCCCGTAAGTGTGTGGGAACGCACAGCCCCTTGACACCAGTGCTGTAGTCACAGAGCCTTGCTGTGCAAATTAACAAGATTACTAATGTCTTTTCCTTGTTTTCCAAGTTAGCTCTAGCTCAGCTTTGTTGGCCTGTTTTTAACACGTGTGCGTTCAGATACATATGTGATGTCTTTGGTGGCTTGGAAAATATATCTTGCATCTCACTGTTGTCCTCAGCCTTGTAGGGAGGAGGGAGGATCTGATCTTGCTGTGGGGACACCAGCATCAGGTGACTCCACCACAGAGCAGGGGCTGGTTTCTACATTAGAAATTGCAGGGAGAACACCTGGGAGGGTCAGATAGAAGGCGTGGCCAAGCTCCGGCAGGAAGCCCTGTGCCAGGGTCAGGGCACAGCTGTGGGAAAACAGTCATTCTGGGCAGTAGGCTGTGGAAGCTTTGGGGATAAGCAGAATGAGGTAACAGAAGAGGCAACGATGTCTGGAAACCTGCTAAATGAGGTGGCAAGAAAACCTTTTCTTTCCATGGCTGAGCACCTCCCTCGGCTGCTCGGTCCTTGCCAGGGCTCCCAGTTTTTCCTTCCTCCTCCTGTGCTCATTCATGAAGGGACAGTACCAAAAAGAATGTACCCACATTTTTGCAGGGTTTCTCATTATTTTTTTAAAATCCTGCCCAAGACAGGTCTTATGTGTTCTCTAATCTCGTCTCTTATCATTCTGTTATGTGATCTCCTTATGCCATCCATGAACATGGCTGTCTATCAGTCCCTGTCCAGTTACCTAGAGTAGTTCCCAAGAGCCAGGTGAAGGAGCTTGCCATTGAGGTGGTCAGAGCTTTGTCACAGACACTTGATAAGATAGAGGAGTCGTAGGAAGTAGACTTTATGCAAGTAATCACACAGAACTGAAGGTAGCTTCACAAGAGAGGGCAAGACAATGTTGCACCATGCAACAAAGCAAAGGCTTTTCCTCTTTTTTATGCTTCTTAGACCCACAGAAGTCATCATTGCCAAAGGAGCCTCATATCACAGTAGCAGAGACTCGGGGGTTTGAGCTGCAGTAATTATTATAACTAGGACCTATGCTGCTCAATGAGCTTCTGCCATGCCTTCAGTATTTAGACCACAATTTTCAACAGTGACCAGTATGACTTGTCCTAAATGACACACGGGGTAAGAATTTATAACATAGTACAAATGTGAGCTGTGAGATCCAATTTGGACAACTTTTGATTTGTTGGATGGCACTTGATTTGTTCTTTAGTCATGTGTGACATTAGCCTTCTGAGCCTGCTTCCTAGTCTGTAGCATGACGGGATGAGTCCAGTGAATGCCAACGTTCCATTGAGCTTAGAGATACTGGGTTCCTATGAACAGCCCTGCAAGAGGAATTAAAAGGCTGCAGAACACTGGTAGAGAGCTCTTGCAGGATACTAGACATTTCCAAATCTTGCTACTTCGCCCTCCTTGTGCAGTATGTTTCCCAGCTTACACAAATTGTCCAAGGTAGCTTCCACCACATCATGAGGATGCAAGCCCAACATGCCCAGCTTGCCCATTCTGGTAGCTCACCAGCTTAGACTTGAGCCTTTCACATCATCTCACTTTGCTCTCCATTCCTTCTTCTCTTCCTCAGACTCAGGTAATCCTCACCTCAGACCCTGAGGCTTACCTAATGCCGGTCGATATGACCAGTATTTGTGAGGAAGGAAATCAACAATAGCTGCGTAAAAGAAATATGCACATAAAGCAGGAGGGTCTTTCTCCTGTGTCTCTGAACAGGAAAATCAATTCAACAAATATTTATTGGCACTTACTCTGTGCGAGGCATGGTCTGTATATTAAAAAGAGAAATGGTATGGCCTTGAGGTGGTGGAAAAAATAAAAACATGATTCAGCCAATTTGTAAACGTCTAAGCAAGTACAGGGAACAAGGTAGGCTCCATAAAGTGCTTGTCCGATCCAACCAATATCTCTATTTATTCTACAATAAGAATAACGACAGCTCAAAGGATATGTCATCCCTTTGGACAGTGGTATAACTTCTTTCCCAGAAGCCAACAACGAGCTACTCCAAAAAGTGGCTCTGCCTGCAGGAATGAGCTGGGCGGAGAGAAGGCGAGCTGGGAAACAGGCAGGTGGGCACCCCCGGAATTGAGCTCTGAGGGAAGTGGCTTCTGGGGCCGAAGCCCCAAGGTCAAGGTGGCTTGGGAAGGTCTGTGCTAATTGTCTCTCACTGGTCATTTGCCCCAGAGTCTCTCTGTCATTCCACTTTAATGCCAAATTTGACCTCGGGTTGATTTTGTGTGTTTTTATTTCCTCCCACGGAAGAATCTGCTATCTACAGTTTCTGGACAATTGGAACTAGATCGTTTCAGACTTCTATGACTGTTTTTGTCTGGTAGAAGTGAGAAGTAGAAATGAAAGTGAAAAGCACCTCGGCCTCCTGGATGATCCCGAGCAACTGGGACACCACGCACAATCACAGAACTGCGTGTGAACCTTACGTTCCTAGTGTCACTACTGAGCACAGGACATCTAACCTGCCTGGACACCTGTTCTGTTGTTAATGCTGACCCACCAGGCCCCCTGGGCCCCCTGTGCTTACCAGCACCCACTCCCTGAATGTTCTTGTCTCCAGTAACTTCTGATCTGTGACTGTGGCTTCCGCTCCTGAAAGCCATAATGAACAGCAGTAATTCCTAGAAATTTTTACTGCCTGGAACGCCAACACAAGGTTAAGAGCTCCTGAAGTATAGAGACCAAATTGAACATTTAAAATGCTCTTTAAAATATGAACAACATACAAGCTCACTGTATAAAACTCAAACAACATGGAAGCAGGCATAGTAAAACCATTCTTGGGCCGCCCTTCACTCCTTCTCCAGAGACACAACCTTTCAAGCTTTCAGGCTTTTTATTATGCATTTATGTTAATCAGGCTGTGGTTCAGTCCAGTGTTCACTTTTGAGAGGCTCTCTCTGGCTGCAGGGTGGAGAATGGACCAGATGAACCAAGGACGAAAACAGGAAGTCTCCCTGACCAAGGTGAGAAACAAGGACAGCAGAGACAGGTGGCAGGAAGGGAAGTGGAGCCACGTGGGTAGGTCCAGTGTAATTTGGGGCAACAGAGCCAGTAAATAATTGCTGAGTGACTCACTGGCCCAGCGTGTCATCCACCTTCCCACCACTGCTCTCCTCGTCTGTCCACGTTCTCCCTGGCAATAACCAGAAAACCAGAAACTTTAAAAATAGACCTAAGTTTCCCTTCACCTGCCATCTAAACAGTCGTTGGGTGGCAGAGTGACAGCACAGGGACCTCCCTCAGAAGCAGGGGAGATGATGCCTCTCAAATCTCTACTTTTAAACCCTGAGCACTTACTAGAAAGTGACCCTCCCGCATATGTGGATATTTATTTCTTGATGGTTTCCAACCCATGGGTGGAATCTGAAGATGCCAGATATTTGGGCAAAGAACTGACTCCCGCCACCTTTTCAACTACCCCAGCTTTATCCCTGGGTGCGAGCTTATTTGCAGATTTCTTTTCTCTCCCACTTGGGTTTAAATTGCAGTGTCGTCCCTATACATAGCCAGGAAAGAGGCTGACTGAAAATAGCCACTTAGAGAAACAGAGCAATTTGGAATAAGCAAAAATAGCTCTTTGCGGTAACTGGAGTGTCTCATTTTCAATATTGATTTCTGTGCCCTCTTGAGCGTGGTTTTCTGAAACTGTGTGCAGGCAGGTGACAGCACTGCCCTTGTGTACTTCCTGATGCACAACAGCAGTGGCTGTTCGGTCATGTGTGTTTAGAAGGCTGAAATAACCCTAGGGAGCAGGCCTATTTTCATATGTGGTCACTCACTCTGCAGGTACAGATTGAGCAACCCTCCTGAGAAATGCTTGGAACCAAAGTATTTCAGATTTTGTCAGATTCTGAAATCTCTGCATATAAATAATGAGATACCTCGGGGATAGGATCCAAGTCTAGACGTGAAATTTGTTTTCGCTCCATATGCACCTCCCAGACATAGATGGAAGGTAATTTTATACTCATCTTTGGTGCTACTGGATTTGCATTAGTCACATGACATCAGGTATGGGATTTTTCACTTTGGCGTCATGTCAGCGCCCAAAAAGCTTCAATTGGGAATATTTTGGTTGTGCAATTTAGGCCTAGGGATGTTCAACTGCAGGTATTTCAGGCCCTGTTGAGCAGACCACGCCAGCTATGGAAGGTGTCTCTTATCAGCAAATGCTTCCCAAATTCTCTTCTTTGGGCTTTTGTGTCTATCAACCAGGTGACTTTTAGAAATCAGTGGGATTAATTTCAGACCAACCATACCTTTGACATCCAAACCCCTAGAGATGGATTGGGCATGTGCAATGTGCAAAGCTGCTGGTGTGCTCCCCGGGAAGTCCTGTAGCTTTAAGCACCTTCTACACTTGCACAGCACGAGGACATGGAGTGCCAGGGTGCTCAAAATGCAGGATCGGGACCCCTAGCTAAGACCTGCCAGCTTGTGTCTCTCACTTGGAAATACTTGGTCTACCATGTTCAGGAAATGAATTTTTTTTAAAGACAAGTCAATAATAGAACACAAAATTCTCCAAATGACCATTCTAGGCTGGGAGCATAGCTCAGTAATTAGATTTGCCTAGGAAATACAAAGCCCTGGTTTGAACTCTCAATACCACAAAAAGCTGGGTATAATGGTATACACGTATAATCTCAGCACTGGGGAGGCTGAGGCAGAGGGACTGCTGTGAACTCTAGGCCAATCTGGACTACACATTGAGTTTAGGACCAGCCTGGAAGTCAGAACAAGACTCTGTCTCAAAAAAAAAAAAAAAAAAAAAACTAACATCAAAATTAAAACAAATCAAAATAATCATGCTGCATCAAAGCCAGACCAAGACCAAGTGCCTAGAGTGTAATTCCATTTATAAAAAGTTGAGCAAATGGAAGCTAATCTATAGTGACAGGAAGCCAATTAGTGTTTGGTGGGGAATGGGATACAGGCAGGAGGGATGGAATACAAAGGGCATTAAAGAAAGCTTTAAGGAGTGTGTATTTGTGTGGTTTCTTTCACAAGGCATAGCTTACAGAAATTATAACGAAAGGATCTATATGGAAGGCTCACAAGTCTGAGGATAGAGATAGTCCAAGATGGCGGCCTGCACGTGCGGAGGCTGGAGTGTCTGATGGCTGCTAGCCACAAAGTAGAACACCCGTCCAGGACTGCAGGACAGTCGGTGAGAGTCTGCAGCAGATCTCGATTGTTCAAAGAACAGTGGCAAAGACTGAAGATCGGCGCAAGTCAAGACTGGAGCAAATCTGTGATGAAGATCTGTGGCGTGTAGCAAGTTGGCGTCTGTACACAACTGCGAAGATGAGAGCTTTCCCAGAGGAAGAAGCTGGGACAAGCTTTCTTCTTCCTTTTATACAGTTCAAGCTCCAGTTGGGCTTCCCAAAACTGTGTGGGTGCTCTTCCCTCATTCGCCAGCCCACAAATCACCCACACTCTAATCCAGGCTGGTTCCTAAACCCTAATCCAAACGGGGTTCCTGATTGCCTCAAGTTGACACAATCTCTCCAGCAGTCACAGTGCGATAGATTTGTTTGTGATGCTGGTCGTGATGATGGTTTCACAGGTGTGCATCTGTGTCAAGACTCCTCAAACTGAACTTTGATGTACGTAGCATATCATGAGCCAATCGTATCTCAGTGAAGTGGGATTTGAAGTCTGCTCTGAGAGGACTGGACAGTTAGGATGACCCCTGAGCCACGGAGAGAGCCTTCAAATGCAATGACGTGTGTCCACGGCATCGTGCCATTTGTGCTCAGCCTGCGCTTGCATTATCTTACCTGATCCTCATAAAGCCCCAGGAGGAAAGAAGGTGTTGAGGCAATTATTTGTCTGCTCACTTTCCCTCAGTGAGTAAGCCCTGGAGCTGAGGTGAGCCTGGCTCCAAACTGACTTCACCACTCAAGCCCTCAAGTCCAAAGAGGCATTAGTTCTGACCCTACCACTAAAACTGCATGCGACTAAATTGAGAGCATCCCTGGGCAAATATCCTTTAGGAGGCCCACTCCCCCCATAAGCAATAAAACCTGCTTCTTAAAGGGTCACCACATCAGTCCAAAAATTAGTCGAAATCTGTAGGTCTTACATTATAACCTGCCTCATGCTACTTAATTATAACATAACAGTTTAAATTTAGGTGTCACTTGGATGCCTGAAAAGTGAAAGTACATTTTGGCCTCCAGCTGGACACTCTTAAAGGGCAATAGGACTGTTGGGCCTGGCACCCAGCCCCCCTCAGTGAGGGTCCTGCAGCTGCCTCTCTGGGCGGCTGAGGTCACAGGCTACCCATACACTCAGTGTTGCTGAAACTGCCTTCTGAGTCCCCAGACAGAACCAGAGGAGAAGGTGCCAGAACCTTCGAGCCCTCAGCCCACTTGACTTCCAGTGCACTCGTGTTGCTGGAGGGGAAGCAAGAAGCTTTCCTCCCTCCCTAACTGCACCACAGTTAGTGTTACCCATGCCCTAGAAACCTCCATGTCCTCTCCACTCTCAGCTTTACCTAGTCAGAGGGCAAGAGCCTGCTGTGAATTTCCCTTCTGAAACTAAAAACCAGCCTTAATCAGTCTGATACCATGATCAGAACAAGGCACTTCTGTCTTCTGGTTTTGTCAGATACAACAAAAATGATACTTAGTTAAGTGACATTGGACAAGTCATCTCACTGCTTTGCCTCAATATCCTCACTTGCAGATGGTATAAAAATAATACCTAACTCAAATAGTTGTTATAAGGACTAAAGGAAATAATGCAAGTCATGCACTCGGCACAGGTCCTGATACATCATCCGTATCTATCAGGTCTGTTTGGATTATTGTATTTTGCCATTTACAAAGAGTTTTAGGTGAGCATTTCACAGAAGAGGAACCCAATGTTTAGAAAAGTCAAGCAATTTGTTTATTTAGTGAATGCACAGTCAGAATGTATTTCCCTCCCAATCTAGCGTTCTGGTTTTTCCTTTTTATTGACATCAGTGGTAAGTTTGCAGTGTTCTTCATAATCGTAAGAGGTCCTCCAAGTCACGTACAATTCTTACATTGTCGGTGGATAAAGAGGACATAGGGTGGAGAGACTCCACTGTTCCTCTGCCCCGTTGGCATGGAGGGGACAGGGAGGCTCATCCTCAGGTATTTGGTCTCCTGTTGACAAATTGGCTGATCTCCTAACCAGCAGTCCCTTGCTCCCCGGGGGTGTGCTGCCTGCTGCAGAAGGCATTAACTTCCACTTCCAAAAGTGCCTCTCCCTACTGGTGATTGAGCAAACTTTTTCTACTTGAACCCTGAAGTTCTTTGGAACTGGATGTAAAGCGTTCCCAGTAATCTTGAATCACCAGCAGTCCTGAAGGACACCAGCCACATGATTTAGAGGACATCTGCGTGAACTAGATAAAAAAACCTGGGATCACAATGCCAAAACTATAACTTCTGATTTCTCTTTATTTACTGCTACAAAATCCCAAATCTCATCTGGCAACTATGTGGTCTTTTTAAGAGGAACATTTTTCAGGGAGAAAAACGCTGAACTGAGTTTGCTTTCAGAATGGAAGGAAGAAAAAAAATCTAGTGTTTGTTCATTGTCAGTGCCGTGTGCTTAGTGTGCTGGAGTCTCAGTGTAAGAATTGGAAAGCCACTTGAGCTAACCTAAATGAGACAGCTATGCAAGGAAGAATGGACATCAAAAGACCACATGCTCACATATTCATTGCAATGACATGAGTGTCTGCAAAAGCATCATATTGAAACATAATGCCTGTCGTGAGGTATTGAGAGATCAGAACAGGTGATTACATTTATAAGTTAGTAGTTAATAGGCTAATAAGTTAGCTCATGAGCAAGTCAGCCATTTCTTTGGGTCTCTTGCTGTTAGACATCCTTCCCTCCACTACCCTGAGACTCTGCAGAGTACGCACACACAGTAGCAGGACCTTCCGCAGATGTGCCCCTCCACCTCCTGGCCTCTTCAAACATGCGCCAAATAAATCTTTATTCTTATGTAAATTATCCAGTCTACGGTTTTCAGTTACAGCAACACAAAATGAACTAAGACACACTCCTATTCTTTTCCTTAAAAAGGATCTCCAAGTTGTACAATCTTCAGGGCCCACAAAGCTAGATCCATCTGTGCCCTGTGCCTCAGTTTTCTCTGCAGACTGGCCCCTGCTGACATTCCTTTTATCAGGCTAGGCTAATCCAACC
Source organism: Ctenodactylus gundi (assembly GCA_004027205.1). Taxonomy (NCBI): domain Eukaryota; kingdom Metazoa; phylum Chordata; class Mammalia; order Rodentia; family Ctenodactylidae; genus Ctenodactylus; species Ctenodactylus gundi. The sequence goes on along the minus strand of PVKB01005562.1, from coordinate 6,426 downwards.
CTTCCCCTAGAGGCCCAGCTTCACTGCCTAGAGACTTCGACTTTCTCAGCTTAAGCCCACAACAGGAAGGATCACTCCAGTTGCTGGTCAGCCAATGCCTTGGCTGTCTTCCTTCCAATAACCTGCTAAGGTAGAGGGGGAGGAATCCTATTAGCACGAAAATAATTAATCCTTTCGGCATTGCCTGTGAGGCTGGATCTCCAAAAAGGTGAGTCAGATTATGATACTACCGTGAAAGGCAGGATAAAAAGACTTTGTAGTCAATGATCAAGTAGCTTAGCATGTCTGAGGCCTGGGCTTTGATCCCCAGCAGGATTAAAACAAGACCAACATGTGAAATATGAAAAAAGTTGAAAATAATAAGAAAGAAAATGGATTGAGTACTTAAATTGCTCTTCCTCTTCTTTCCCCCTTCTTTTCTCTTTCCTATCTTTGAAAATGGCCCAGGCCAGGGACCTGGGGGCAGCAATGCTAAGGAGATGGTCTATGGCGAGGACCAGAATGTTGAAGATGGGAGCAGCAGAGCCCTGCCCTCAGAGGCTGTTGGCATTGTCAAGACATTGGTTACACAAGGACACTGAGAAGATAAGTAAATAAATTCAGGTTAATTGGAACCGGAGTTCTCACGATGGAGAAGCAAAAAGTAGAACCCAGAGGAGGCAGGTTATAATTGGAAGTGTCTGTGTAACTTGTAGGCAAATAGACACATGATTATAGATAGATATGTGTCTTTACACATGTAGCTACTTATAAATATGTACCTACCTATAGATACGCAATACATAGTGGCTATGCATCCCCTACATGCATTTACATCCCCTCCCCCCCCACACACACACACACTAATTCCAGCTCTGTCCTCTGAGAGGGCCTAGAAAGCAGTCATCCCTTGGAGATAGGACTACCTTCTGACTAATTTCTAAACATCACCCTCCACAAAGGAACCAAAATTTGAGAAATGGCTGATTTCAGAGACAGGGAAAATATGAAACAAAGATGAAACATTTTGTTCCAGAAAACTCTTTGGGTTAACCTTTCAAAGGATAACATAAACCTGTCCAAAGGACACGGGAGCCAGCTTGAATGGACTCATTAGCCAAATCTGGGACAATTGGGCACCAAAATGAAGAATGATCTGAGTGGATTACAATCCACTGCCCATATTGACATGAATAGGTAGGTAAGTAGATAAATGAATAAATAAGAACTGACAGCTTCTCTTCATCATAAGATGTCAACAAATAAATGTAAAAGGAAGGAATGATTGAAATTAATTTTCACCATTTGGCGGCCATCATAGGGGTTGTGGATAAAGACATGAGGGACTTTAAGGCTGGGGACAGAAATAGGATACAGGAACAGCCCTGGAATATCTTTTCATAAAGTACCATCAAGGGAGAAATGGTGAAGTTACAGTACAGAAGTTTGGCAGACACTTTAATCACAAAATCAAGGTTAACATCGCTGGGGCTAGGAAGTGTCAACCCATGTACCATTTATCAACTGCACTGAGAAAAGCTTGGTCTCATTTCTGTGATTTTTTTTTTTCAGTCAAAATGTGTGGCTTGAGGCTGGGCCTGAAGAAGCACTGAACAAACTCAATGAGACCTGTCCACTTTATAAACTGCCAACATTTAGAAAAATAGGGAAAAAATGAAGAACTGTTCCATATTGAAAAGAAGTATAGAGAAATATAATATTGGGGTTTGGATCTGGAGTGTCCCCCAAAGCCTCACATACCTATGAAAACTGTGTACTTTAAGGAGGTGGGCTCTGGCAGGAAGGAGTGGATGCTTGGGGCTTGATCTGGAGGGACATATGCTGATTTTTCCCTTCTCCCTGACTTAGCTCTGTTCTGCCATTAAGTGAAGATCTCTGTCTCTGAGTCTGGCTCAGGCCCTGCTCCACCATTTCCAGCCTTTCAATTGTAAATGGGCTATGATCTTCTGAAACTGTGAGATAAAATAAATCGTTTTTTCCTAAAGTTGTGGATATTGGCTATTGAGACACAGTGATGAAAAAGTAACTAAGACACAAATTGGTACCAAGAGTGGGATTGTTGCTGTAACTTTACCTGACCATGTGGTTTAAAAGTCTTTGGAACTAGTCTGTAGGAAGAGTTTGAAAGGTTTGAGGATGCTGGCTGGAGAAGCCTAGGAGTGCTCAGAGCTGAGCTTGATGGAAGATTCTGATTGAATCTCAGAAGACCAGAATGCTGACAGAAGTGTGGATTGGAAAGGCCAGGCTCAACAATTTTCAGATAGGAAGAAGAAACATATTAGCAAGCATTCCAAAAAACATGCATACTACAGTCTGGCAAAAAAGTTTGCGCTTGTCCAGAGACTTTGTGTGAAACTGAGACTAAGTGTGGTGGACTTTTTAATCTGGTGAAGAAGATCTCAAAACAGCCTGATTTTCAGGCTGTTACATGGCTGCTGTTTATGGCTTTTGTGCAAAATGTAGGGGGGAAATGGCAGAGAAAAATGCTATAAAAATTTATAATTTTGCAGTATTAAAAGGGCCTACAGCGGTAAAGCAGATAAACATGGGGAAGTTAAAGAGATTAGTATCAAAAACAAGCCAAATACTTACAATCAGAAATCTCAAAGTCAACAAGCCTTTCCTCTCTATGGAAAGACAAAAAAAACTCTAGACGTCCTATAATGTCAAAGAGAGAGTCACCCAGAGTTCATCCATCTAAAAACTCAAGTTTTTACAGTGTTTGTCTAAAGAGTCCAGGCTACAGCTCAAGCTTCTGGCGAATCTTGACACCATCCATGGGGTGTTGGCTTTACAGGCTTACAGAGTACAAGAGTTGTGGGTTCATGAAGGCTTCCACACAGATATCAGAGGAAGGCCTTAAAGGGCAAGCAGTATACCCCTGGGAGGGCAATGTATAAGTTGTAAAAGAGGAGCCTGAGGTGCATTGCATACCCTGAAAATTTGGGAAAGCTAGGAGCATGGATTGTAGGCTGAGAAAAGCTGCAGGCTTTGAGCAGATCCAGTCTAAAAGAGAGAAGATGGAAGTTATAGCCAGAGGCAATGCTGTAGGTGGTAGGGCCACCCTTTGGAGCCTACCTCTTGCTACAGTTTACTCCAGATGCTGGAGCTACAGAATTTAACCCTTGCCCTCCTGGGTTTAAAACTTGGTTTGGTCCAATTGCCTTTCAGCCTTCTAATATTTAACCTGTTCCATTATATGTTGGAAGGGCTTAACTATTTGGTTTTCATGGAAGCTCACAGCTGAGAGTTTGCCTTGTATCTCACAGGAGACTTTGAACTAAAACTTTTTTTCACATTGCTTGAACTGTTAAGACTTTGGCAATTCTTAGAAAAGGACTAAATGCACCTTGCATAAGGAGGTAAACTTGAGTATTCCAGGGTCCAGGAATGAAATGTTGTGATTTGGATCTGGAGTGTCCCCCCAAAGCCTCATGTACCTATGGCTACTGTGTACTGTTGGGGTGTGGAGCATAGCTGGAAGGAGCAGATGTTTCAAGACTGACCTGGAGGAGTGTGTGCTGGTTCCATCTTTCCTCCCTGGACTTGGCTTTGTTCTGCCACGACATGAGAATTTCTGTCTCCAGGTTAGGCTCTCTCCGTTCCAACATTTCCAGCCCCCCAACTGTAAATGGACTATGGTCTTCTGAAACTGTAAGCTAAAATAAATCTTTCCTCCCTAATGTTGCAGGTGGCAGGTATTAAGTCACAGTGATAAAAAGTAACTAAAACACATGACAACCCAAAGCAATACATGATCCCAGACTGCATCTTAAACCCAAGAAAGAATAAAAGAAAGATTAATGGGGCAACTGGACAAAGTCTGTGAATTTAGTGGTCATGTTGTGTCAACGCCTTTTGCTGATTTGGAGGATTTGCCATTATTGTACAGAGGAATGTCCTTGACTGGGGGAAAAACACAGTGAAGTACTTAGGGATAGGCGGCATATGGCTGGTAACTTGATCTCAAACAGTTCAGAAAAGAAATGATGATAATGGATGGATGGATGAACGGAAAGATGGACGGGTAGATAGATGGATAGCCAGTGAAGGTAATGAAGCCAAAAAGGCAAAGTGTTGACCTTTGGGAAATGTGGGTACAGGGATAATGGGAGTTCTTTGAACTCATCTTGCAGCATTCCTGTAAGTTTGAAAGTACTTCAATATAAATTATTAAAGTTTGTTTGTAAAACAACCATTTCCTGAAATTGCTTCCCACGTCCCTAGACTCTAGCCTTGGGCAGGGAGTCCTCCCTCTTTTTCAGTGCAGTCTCTGCCCAAGTCCCTTCCCTTATCCACTTCAGCAGCCAAGCACAGACCCCTCTCTGCTGACCTCTGCAAAATACCAAAGCCAAATAAAATACATTTTACATTCTCTCACAAGAACAAATGATAAACTGATACTGCTTTGGTAAGACTTTAGAAAATAACCCTTTGCTTACAGGTTCAAAAGCAAACAACTGTTTCATGCCAGAAACAGAAAGCATTTAAAAATTCAAAATTAAACACCTCTGGCAAACAGTCAGCACTGCCTGATCAGTATTAAGGCAAAGTACTGCCTTAAGTATTTTCATAATTTACTAATTATACATATTGGCACTAAGGAGATCAGCAAGGTGAAACAGAGAGAGCTTATTTCTGGAAGTCACACAGTTTTGGGTTCAAATTCAGTCTCATTGCTTTCTAGCTGTGTGGCTTTGTGCAGATTATTCAATTCTTCCGGACTTTGATCTCATCACCTACAGGTTGTGCTCCCATGGTCACGGGCTATACTGAGATTTCATAGCCAAAAATCAAAATCTTGCTTTTGGGGGACTTTATATCTGTTCCCTTGCCTTATGTGAAATACATGGAGAATCTTCAAGTCCAACTAATCCCCATGCATCATAATTTTAAAAACACCCTAACAGACAATGAGAGACTTCAGCAGCTGCATTTGAGCCTCTCTAAAGCCAACACTCCTATAGTCTGTAATTTCTTTCCTTTACCCTGACATTTTTTTCTGCCTATCTTCATTTCACCTAGACATCCTTTAATCTCATGATACAGAATCCAGGCTGCATTTGTGACATGTTCAAATTTATTCTTTCCCTTTGAAGTCATGGCCTTTCACTTCTCAAGGCTTATAAGCTAGAGAAACCAAGAGAAAAAAATATTTCTGTGTCTTAGCTTGTCTACAATGAGAAGCAACACTGTAAGAAACTGGAGACGAATTTTCAAGTGACTGAACTTAATAGCAAAAAGCCAAATAAATCTCAGGGAGTATATACACAGGACATGGGGGCACTGCTTTGGGTCCTTGTTTCTTGGAAGCTGGTTTATCCTGAAAGGAATATGTCATCTTTTACAAGCCAAGGGAATGTCAGGGCCCGCAGTTGATATTGTTCTTGCCTTTGGCCATTTTCACATCTGATAAGGCATGTCACCCCTATGCCCCTGTTTCAGAACAGGCCTCATAGTCATCCCACAACTAATCTTTCATTATCATACCCTTGGGTATGGCGGGGGGTGGGGAGAAGGAGGGGTCTGTGGGGCTTCAGTTTCCTGCTAGAATTGTACTAAATCCAGGGAGAGTCGGAACAGAAAGAACAGTGGACACGTATGACCTAGAGATCTTTCAGTTGATCCAGCTCCAATAGGGCAAGCCTGTTCTAAACATGCTCCTTAAATATCCTCAATACTATAAGTGTTTGTTCTCATTGCTTGGGGGAAAATGTTCTTTTTTCTTTTTTCTTATTATTGAAGAAATTCACAGTCATAACAAAAATTTATGTAAATACAGACAAGTCAGAAGTAGGAGTAGGAGGAAGAAAAGAAAATCATCTATAATCCTACTGACATACATGTTTTCATTTTTCCAAAAATAGAATGGCCCCAGTGCACAAACTTTCCTAACCTGCACTTTTCATTTAAGAGAGAGCCATGTGTGGAACATTTTGTGCTGTCCTCTGTGATGGTTGTATTGTCCTCCTTAGGACAACAGTTTATTTAGCTAAGCCATCTGTAGCAAATGTTTAGACTGCTCCCACATTGTACCATACAGATAATACAGTGAAGAATGTCTAACAGCTCACTCGTCACCTGTAGCCATGATTGTTTCCTTAGGGCAAGTTCCTCTATGAAGAACTAAGACAGCAAGAGTATGCACATTTTTAAGACTTACACCAAAAGTTGCCAATTTTCTTGCCAGATAATTTTTACCAATGAGGAAATATAGTCTTCCATTTGGTGGCCACTTTCAGCTATTATCTTCTTTAACCTGCTGTGAAGTGAATGACAGGCAATTTGTTTACTCAATTTGGAAAGGTGGGATTAGGCTTAGAAGCTTGTGAGAAACCAGAAATAGAAATGAAGAGGGGTTGTAGCTCTGGAAGTCTCATTGCCACCTGCCTGGAAATTGCCCTTGCTGATGGGCACATTGGCACA
>PVKB01005561.1:0-92650 GCA_004027205.1 Ctenodactylus gundi | reverse complement strand
CCTCCCTCCTCCCCTACCTGACCCCCCTGTTTCACTTTGTTTTTCGTTTTAAGTTCCATAGGAGTTGTGCTCTGGGACTCTCTTATCAGAGAGACCATTCGATGTTTCACCTTCTGCTTCTGACTTACTTCACTAAGCATGATGTTCTCAAGTTTCTTCCATTTGCCTGTGAAAGCCTCCACATTGTTGGACTTTATTGATGCATAGTATTCCATTGTGTATAAATACCACAATTTGTGTATCCACTGGTCCGTTGATGGGTATTTTGGTGACTTCCATATTTTAGCTATTGTTAGTTGTGCTGCTATGAACATGGGTATACATATATCTCTGTTGTGTGTTGTTTTGACCTCTTTTGGATATACTCCTAGGAGGGGTGTCGCTGGATCAAAGGGGATATTTATTTCTAGTCTTTTGAGAGCTCTCTATACTGCTTTCCAAAGGGGTTGTACAAATTTACATTCCCACCAGCAGTGCAGGAGGGTTCCTTTCTCCCCACAGCCTGGCCAGCACTGATTACTATTTGACTTGTTGATATAGGCCATTCTCTCTGGGGTGAGATAGTATCTTAGCGTTGTTTTGATTTGCATTTCTTTTATGGCTAGGGATGTTGAACATCTTTTCATACATCTATGGGCCTTTTGCATTTCTTCCTGAGTGAAATGTCTCTTCATTTTATTTGCCCACTTTTCAATAGGATCCTTTATTTTGGTAGGCTAACTTTTCTTCAGCTCCTTGTATCTGAGACGTTGGGGGTAAATATTTTTTCCCAGTCTGTTGGATCTCTTTTTACAATGTTAATAGTTTCCTTTGCTGTGCAGAAATTTTTTAATTTGACAAGATCCCATTTGTTAATATTGGGGATAATTTCTTTTGCTCTTGGTGTCTTGTCAAGAAAGTCTTTGCCTACCCCTATGTCTTTTAGAAATTTGCCTAATTTGTCTTCTAGAAGGTTTAGTGTTTCATTTTTAATGTCTAGGTCTTTGATCCACTTTGATTTGATTTTGGTGCATGGTGATAGATGTGTGACTAGATTCATTCTTCTGCATGTGGATGTCCAGTTTTCCCAGTACCATTTTCGAACAGGCTGTCCTTTTTCCATTGTATGCATTTGGCCCCTTTGTCGAAGATTAAGTAATTGAAGGTATTTGGGTTTGTCTCTGCATCTTCAACTCTGTTCCACTGGTCTACCTGTCTATTTTTTGTGCCAGTACCAAATTGTTTTTACAACTATTGCTTTATAGTACAGCCTGATGTCTGGAACTGTAATGCCTTCTGCCTTGGTCTAGTTGCTCAGGATTGCTTTGGCTATTCTTGGTCTCTTTTGGTTCCATATGAATTTAAGGGTTGTTGTTTCAAGTTCTTTGAAGAAACTTGTAGGTATTTTGATAGGAATTGCATTGAATCTATATATCGGTTTTGGTAGTATAGTCATTTTGACTATATTTATTTTGCCTATCCAAGAGCAGGGGATACCTTTCCATTTTCTAGTGTCTCCTATAACTTCTTTCTTCAATGTAACGTAGTTTTCTTTATATAGGTCTTTCACTTCCTTGGTTAGGTATACTCCTAGGTATTTAATTTTTTGCTGAGCTATTGAGAATGGCATTGTTTTTCTGAGTTCTTGCTCAATAAGTTCATTATTAGTATAGAGAAAAGCTATTTTTCAGTGTTAATTTTTTAGTCTGTGACTTGGCTTAATTTTTAAATTTTTTCTAGGAGGTTTGTAGTGGAGTTTTTAGGGTCTTCCATGTAGATAATCATATCATCTGCACATAAGGAGAGTTTGGCCTCCTCCTTTTCGATGCAGATTCCCTTTATTTCTGATTGTTATGGCCAGAGTTTCAAGAACTATGTTGAATCCTCAATAGTTTCTTTTAAAATTATCTGAAACATCAACTTTCGTGCTGAGATGACTGATGAAACTACTGATACTTGTGGGAATCCTCAGTGCCGGGAGACAATGCCATCTGTTTCAGTTCAGTTAAAAAACTCATCCAGTCTGATTGTACTAGCCTGTCATCCTAAACCTCTGGAAGGCAAAGACAGGAGGATTGCAAGTTCAAGCCCAGTCTGGGCAACTTACAGACTTAGTGAAACTCTGTTTCAAAATCAGAATGGGCTGGGGATGTGAAGGCTCTGGGTGGAACATCTAATAGAAACACACACACACACACACACACACACACACACACACACAAACACTCAAAGAAAGGACATGGAAAGAAGAACGAAATCCAACTCTTGGTAGGGTTAGTCCTGAGGGGAATGAAACATTTAATTGACAAATATCCAATAAATCTCTCTCTCCCTTTTTTTTTTTTTAGACAAGATGTTGCTGTGTCATTCATACTGGTCCTGAGCTCACTATGTAGCCCTTCTTAGTGCACCATGCTCTGTCCTTCAGTGGTGGCCAAGCATGTGCATCTTTGATGAGATCATGGCTCTCTTCAGATGGATACTGGGTTTCTCATGTCTTTCCAGTGCTACTGAGTCTCACCACTGAGCTGCTGTGCTCTTAGTGTTTGTATTCCCCACAATCACACAGTGAAAAAAATTTTCTTTTCTTTCTATTTATTTATTTATTTTTTGTGTGGTACAGGACCTTCCCATTGAGCTACATCTCCAGCCCATTTATTTTTTATTTTGAGCCAGGGTCTCAACAAGTTGCTCAGGCTGGGCTCCACTTTGAGATTCTCATGCCTCAGCTTCCCAGAGACCTGAGATTACAGACCTGTGGCATGAACCTGGCTCATACACTGAAGCTTAATGCCAAAGAATTAACAGGTGGTCTCCATGGGTGGTGACTAGGCCACAGGGGTGAAGCCCTCAAGAGCAGGAATAGTGTCCTTACGAGAGACACCCAGAGGGGTGCTGTAGTCAGGTGAGGACTCAGCAAGGTGCCATCTACCAAACAGAGCAGTCCTCCCCAGATACCCAACATACTAGATACTTGACCATGGACTTCCCTGTGTTATGAACTATTAACCATTAATTTCTGTTGTTCACAAATGACCCAGCCTAAGGCTTTTTTGTTGTAGCAGAACAGATTAAGGCATAACTTTTGTAGACTAGCCAAGAAAACACACAGCCTTCCAGGTGAGCCTCTGACACTGTGGAGCAGACACGATGTCCCTGTTATTTCTTGTCTTAGATCTTCCTGATCCTCTAAATCTAGCAGCATTCAACATGACTGTTTTATCTTACTGAATGTGGGGTGATTTTTCCCTAGTACAGCTATGCACTGTAAAACAACATTTTGGTAATACCAGACTAAAAATATGACAGAAAGGTGGGGCCATAAGATTATCATGGAGCATAAACGTTCCCAGTCCTAGTGAGGATATATGCAGTCATTGTGATGTCTCACTGCAATGTATTACTCACACACATGTGGTGATGCTGGTGTCGACAAGCCTACCATACCTACAGTCATAGGAAAGTGTAACACAGCCCAGCCTGACAGCAAAGGCCTGTCCCCAAAAGGGTGAGGCACAGCGATGCATACCTGTAATCCTAGCCCTCTGGGAGGCAGAGTAGGAGGACTGCGCTTTTAAGCCTAGCCTGGGCAATTTGGCAATTTAGGAAGACTTTGTCTCAAATAAACATTGAAAAAGGTTGGGAGATATAGTTCAGTGTGAAAGCCCTGGGTACAATCCCCCGGTACTACAAACAAACAAACCAAATGAAACCAATATTAAACCAAAAAAAAAAAAAAAAGAAAGAAAGAAAGAAAGAAAGAAAGAAAGAAAGAAAATGGCTGGGATTGTAACTTAATGTAAGGCTGTGGGTTGGATTCCTAGTATTTAAAAAAATAATAGAGGCTGGAGGAATAGCTCAGCGGTTAAAGCACATGCCTGGCAAATACAAAGCTCAGGTTTTGATTTCTTAGCACCTTGTAAATTAGCTGTGGTGGTGCACAACTTTAATCCTTGCACTTGGGAAGCTGAGGCAGGATTGCCATGACTTCAAGACTGGCCTGGGCTAAACAGCGAGCTCAGGATCAGCCTGGACTACAGAGCAAGACCCTGTCTCAAAATAAATAAATAACACGTACAATTATGTATTATCATACATGCTAAAGATAATAAATGACCAGTGCTGCTTTGTGCACTTCCGTTACTTTTAGTGTGTGTCTAAGGTGCATTCCTTCTGCTTACTAGAAAAAGTTCACTATAAAAAGTATGCTCTACGATGATCACATAATGACAGAATTCCTTAACGGTGCTTACAATTCTCAGAATGTTTCCCTGTCACTGAGCAAGTGACCAGCACTACATCACTGAACAGCCCTTCCTGGGCCCGTCTGCCTTTACTTGTTCTGTTTTTCACAGTTCCAGGGAGGCTTTTGCTCTCACTCTCTCATCTGCCCCATGCTTGGGTTTTCAAGAGTGGATTTGTACAGCACTGTGCCTTTTGTTTTTATCCAGTTTGTGATTGCCCGCGTGTTAGGAATGAGGCAAGGAGAGGGGAAGGGGCCTGTGGGCATTGTCCATTGTGCAGTCGGGCCACCTAGCACACGGCCTGGCACAGACAACTTCCAGGTGAGTGAACTGAGACTTTCTCAAAGTTATACATCAACTACCAACTCTGGGCTGAGGACCTGGTATCCAGCATCCTAAAAGGACTGCTCTGGCACGCCAGTGTCCTTTCACATCACACCACTAGTTCTTTCTGTCCCACACTTCTCAGCACCTGGAGAGTAAGGCATAGAGTCTGCACAACTTTCCCAAACCAGAAACATTCCATCTTCTTCTCCACAGCCACCTTGTTGCCAAAATAAGCCAGGAAAGGTTCTGTGAGTGTCTGGATTCTGGCAGAAGTTGAGCTGGTCTGAGAAGAAAAACAGAAGAAAAAACCCCCTAAACGTTGATTTGTTTAAACTTCTTCACAAACTTTACAACATAAGGAAACCAACAGAGACAAGGTCGTAATGAAGTAATCGGCTGATGCTGCTAATATTCCAACGACAAGAAACGATCCCTGCGTTTCATGGGATAGATATGAATAGGGTCATTAAAATCCGGCCAGGGAGGGAGGCAGGGCTTACTTTTTCTGTCTCCTTCCAGTCTGTGTTCTGAAAGCTCAGCAGGAATTTAAACAAATAATGCGAAGGAATGGTGAATCCGATCATATTTTAAAGAAAAAGCCTCTTTCAGACTTCTTTTAATGCACTGGCTTCTTCTGCAAATTTTGCTTTCTAAAAACACTGTCGTTTTTTTCCCCCCATCTGGAGCGCCTACTTGAAGAAAACAAAATTAGCATCAAATTGTTCTAATATTTTTCTGCATTTTTTCCCTCTAGGTCAAGAAGAAAGTGTTGCCCCTTTCCCATAAGTAAATGTCAGGGGATGGAGAGGGAAGAAGGTAATAAAGAGTAGGGTCAGACGCTCGTAGTGAGCAGGAGACCCTGGACACACACACACACACGGGTGGGGAGGGAGTTGGCAATGTGGCCCAGTGGTAACAGTACGTGCTTAGCATGCCTGAGAGTTGGGGCAAAGGGGAAAACGGGCTTGTGTGACGGTGACTGCCCTACAGTGAGGTGGATTGGGTCTGCACAGTTTGGTTCCCTCACATTCCAGGTAACAGGCAAATAGAACTGGGGCCCAGTGGAGCCCGCAGCAGGGCGCACTGAAGCCTGGGGGGGGGGGGGGGGGGGGGGGGGGGGGGGGGGGGTGTGGGAGCGGACAGCAAAGTCTGTGACCTTGGGCACGTCCCTTCGCTTTCTTTCTTTTTTTTTTCTAACCCTAACCCCAACCCTACCCTTCACTTTCTTAAACCTCCATCTACCTGTGAAAGGGAAGGAAAGCCCCTAAGTCTCGGAGGTGTGAGAAAGGTTAGATAGTACCTAGGAACTGGACCGTGTCACTCGGTTCATAATATGTCCCGCAAACAAAGCTTCCTCGTAAGACACTCCGGGGCCTTGCGGGGGCCTTGGAGGGGCTCCAGGGCTGGGAGGGGGCGCACCTTAGCCCGACGCCCCGCTGCGGCTCCAGCTCCGGCGTGGCGGGGGCGCCCAGGGCCCCTCCGCAAGTTCTCACACACACAGCCCCATCCACGTTTTGGCCCGAAAATGCACTTAAGGTTTTTCCTCCTTCTCCCTCTGTTGTTGTTGGGTTCTGATTACTTCCATCTGGCCGCAGCAGCTCCAGAGGAGTCTCCAACAAAACAAAACAAAACAAAACAAAACAAAAAGCCTCCCTACAAAACACACGCCCCCAACCCAGAAGGCTGCGTCGCGCCGCGCCAGCACGCGCTCGGAAGTCGCCGGGCGCGAGCGCCGAGGGGGCCGCGGGACCGGCACCTGCGCCGCCGCTCGCGGAGAGGGTCCCGGCGGCCCGACCCCGTCCCGGGCCTCCCGTCCGCCGCTTCCGCCCGGCGCCCAGGGCGCGGCGACCCGGGCATCTCCCAGCGGAGGGAAGGGGAGCGGGGCGGGGGAGCATCTCGGAGATTGGAAACAGCCGTCCCGCGCCGGAGCCCCGACTCATCTGACTTGAGTTAGCGACGACCCCCGCCCCCCCAAGTCCCCAGGCCGGCGCCTTGAAAAGTGTCGGAGCCTGGCGCGCTTGCCAGTTGCCGGCTCAAACTTTCCCGGAGGGGCGGGGCGAGTCCCAGGCGCCCCTTCCCCTCCCCGCGGGGCGGGGTCCGCGGGGCGCGCGTGCCCCGGCCGGGCGCGCGGGGGCGCTGTGCCGCGCCGCGGCGCGCACGGACTGCGGGAGTGCGGGCGCTCGCCAGCCGAGGCAGCACGGGGCCGCGGACTTTTTTTCAAACTCCCATCAATGAGACTTCTAGGAGGAGCGGGAGGCGGCGGCGGCGGCGACAGCGGACGAGCAGGAAGGCGAGGAGCCGCGAGAGGCGCCGCGGGAAGGAGCGCGGGCGCGCGGTGCGCCGAGCCCGGGGAGCTGCCCGCTCGCGGCCGGTAGGGGCTGCCGGGTCCCCGCCCGCCGCTGTCCCTCCCCGGCCCGCCCCACCCGCCCGCGCCCCGGCGCACGGCCGCCCGCGGCGGGTCGCCGTGCGAGCCGACTTGGAATGGGGGCCTGCCGCCGCCGCCTGGCGCCCGAGAGGCCACCTGCGTGCTAGAGGCAAACTTTTGTCTGCTCGGTAAAGTTCCATCGGCCTTCTTTTGCTTGCTTGTCGCTGCGAAGTGTCTTCCAGGCCGGCCCGACCGGGCCAAGCGGGATGCTGCGCGGTCTCCGGGGTCCCTCGGCGGGGCGGGTGCCGAGGCGAGGGGGGATCTTGACACCGGGCTAGGGGTTCTCAAGGCCGGTGGGGACTATGCGCTCCGTGGTCGGTGATGCTCTGATCTTGGGGCTGGAAACTCGTGGCCGGAGGCTAGTCGTGCGCCTCTGCCTCCACCTGGGAAAAGCGCGGCTCTTCCTGGGGCGCGCAGCCCAGCGGGCCTTCCCGGGGTGGCGCCGCTTCGGAGCGGGGGCCTCTTTTGGGGGAGTGTGTACGTGTGCACGCGTGGTAGGGGCTTCGGAGGCTGGGGCGACCCTCGGCTCCGGGAAGTGGGCCGCGGGAGCGCGGGACGGTGCTGCTTGCGGAGGGGCTGCAGCCGGCCGCTTGGGAACTTCTGACTCACTCCACGCCGCGCGCTCTGCAGCCCTGCCTTTCTTTCTTCCTTCCTCGCTCCTGCCTCCCCCTCGCCGGGCCCTGCCGCCCCCTCCCCCTCGGCTCGGCTCTCTTCTCTGTCCTCGTTTCTGGCTTCTGCCCTCGGTCTCCAGATCCGCTGAACTTCCCGAAGAGATCCACACCTAATCCCTCGCAGGGTACTGGTCCCCCCAGCTCCCTACTTCCATCCCCGCCCCCCACTCATTTTCTCCCTCCCAGCCCCCCCCCGACAATCTCTCAACAAGTATATTTGCTGAGGAATTTGAAAAATCCACTACTGCAACTTGATCTGTGTGTGATGGATGGGGAGAGGCGCGGAGAGAGTTGGGCGCCAATCCTATTAAGGGTTTAGAGAGGGGAGCGTTTTCCTCGGACGGGGATCGCGGTGGAGGTGGGGGTGCGCGCCGGGGTGGGGGAAGGGAGCGTGTGCTGGCGCGTGTGAGGAGGGTGAGCTCGCCCGCCGCTCCGAGGAGCTGGAAGTCCACCCAGTTCTGTGCCTTTTCAGCCAGGCAGTAGTAATTGCTGTCATTTCCCAGGAAACTCGACTTTTATAGCGAAAGGAGCTTCGGATGGAGCCCGTGCGCCTCAACCCGGTGACGGGCCGCGGAGGCGCTCACGGGCCCTAAGTATCCTCTTCCCGATTCTCTCTCTCTCTCTCTCTTCCTCTCTCTCTCTCTCTCTCCCTTCCTCTCTCTCTCTCTCTCTCCCTCCCTCTCCCTCTCCCTCCCTCCCTCCCTCCCCCTCTGCCTGTCTCTCTTTCTCGGCATTAGGAATCAGTCCCATCGTATAAACATTGAGCTACAACCCCAACCCAGTGTTTTTTAAAATTTATTTTTGATTTTGAGACGAGGTCCCCCAGCTTGCTGTTGCCCACGCTGGGCTCGGCCTTGCGGTGCTCTGCCTCAGCCTCCCAGAGTGCTGCTGGGATTACAGGCCAGCGCCGCCGGGCCAGCATTGCCGTCTTTTGTGGTAATTGTGCGGCTCCCAGAGTTGATCCCGGCTGTCCCTAGAGCCAGGTCCCGCGCCCCGGGCGCGTTTTACGAGCTCCTGCGTAATCCTCACCGGGGCATCCCTCTGGGTGCGTGGCCTCCGGCACAGGCTGCCCAGCTCGCGGCCGCGGCGTGGCCCTGGGACTCTGCCCCGCCGCCCCTGCCAGGCGTGTGAAGGCTTAATCCCAACAGTTTCAGATAAAGGGAGCGGTTGTAAAACGCTCATATGCTGTTTGCAGACGAGGCTCTGGGGGATGTTGGAGAATTTGAAAGTAAACGTTTCCCTCGCAAGCGGCATAAAATAGTGTTTAAACAAATATTGTATTGGCATGCTCAGGGGGCCCCGTGCCAAAAAGTAAAGTAAATAAACTGTGAAATCTAAATATACAGCGGGGGCTAGCGGCGGAGTAGGCGGGCCTGCCGTGAGTCGCCCCGACGAGGGCTGCTGTTTCCAGCCTCCTCACCTCCGCGCCCCCTCCCGCCCATTTCCTTACCTTGGCTGGGAGTTTCCCTTGCCCTGGCTTCCGTGTGTCTGGGGGCAGGCCTTCCCTGGGCTTGTGAGCCATTTTCCGTCTGTCCTCTTGGGGGAAATTTATTGTGTGCCTACCTGACCAGTCTCCCCCAGCTCCCCCAGGGAAGAGGAAGGAATTTCTCTGTAGGCCTGGCTGGAGTTGGGGAGTCTTTTTTTTCTTTTCTTTTTCATCTTTTTATTTTTTTATTTTTTTGCTAGGAACCCAGGGCTTTTGCACTGGGTTGCATCCCCAGCCCACTTTTTGGTTTTGATTTTGGGAAAGAGCCTCGCTGAGTCACTAAGTTTCTGCTCTGGGCTCAAACTTGTGTTTCTCCTACTTCAGCCTCCCAGAGTGCTGGGATTTCAAGCCTGGGTCAGCAGGCCTGCCTATGGGAACTCTTTAGACTTTTCTCAGCTTTGGTCTGTCCTGGGGCCGTAGTTGTTGACGAGAATCTGGGCCCTGCAGTTGTTCGCCTACGGGCCTCTCTCCCAGCTTTGCTTCTTCCTCCTCCTTTCACTTTCCCCCTTTCCTTTTCCGAGGCTTGGTCTCCTGAGAGTTCCAGGATTTGAGAAGATTTTCTCCGGCATACACGTTCTCCACAAATGCATTCATATGAAAGCTGGCACGGGTGGAATGAGTTTTAAAGTGAATTATATGTTGTAGCATTTAGAGTGGTTTCTCCTCTGCTTTGACAACTATGCCAGTTTCCCAAGGTTGTTTCCTTCTAGGGGCGTTTAGTGAAGCCACCTGTCCTGAGGTAACCCGCAGGTGACCTGGCCTCATGGCCATCCATCTGCGCGGCACTGTGTGGTCAGAACAGTGTTCTTGCAAAGGCAGCTGGTGAGAATGGGGATGAAAGGGAGGAGACTCCACGCCAAGTTCCAGCTCACCGAGGAGAGAGGTGGGACTAAGAGCCACTGATGGGTCCCGAGTTTGCATAGGGTTCAGACACTTGTTGAGCTGGGACTTCCAGCCTGCTCCTAGAGCCCCAGTGGAGGCCTGGAGGGCGCTTGTGCCTTGGCCTACCTTGACATATGCTGGAAGTAAACTGAGCCCTGCTTATTCTCTAAGGATGCTCCAGCTCGCCCGTAGAGCCCTGAGCAGAGAGGAAGCCCTCCAAGTTGCCTGGTCGCGAGAGGGGCTGTGCGCTGCTGCTCGGTAGCTCATTGCCTGGCTGCGGGGGTCTCGGGGGCTGTGTACTAGAGCTGGCTTGTTTGCACTGCGGACTGAAAAATACACAAATACTTCACGCTTTTTGTACTCCCACAAGTGCCCTGTACACAGTGCAGCCCTTGGGGCTGGATTAGCAAACCCGGGGATTCAGCAGGCAGACAGACAAAATTGGATATTTGCCTAATAAACACCCTTCATGCAACAGAGCCCCCCTTGGTCACCTCAGGGGAAAATTTTAGTGCACAGATGCCAGCAATTCCCTTTAAATGAGACCAGGAGGTTGTCGTGTGCACTTTGAAAGCTGGTGTGACCCCCTCACACCCAGCTAGCTTGTTAAAACTCAAAACCAGAGTCTTGCATCCTTGTGAGTCTGTGTACTGGGCAGTGTTCAGCCAGCTCTCTTTCATGTCCGTGGTGCTGGGGGAGAAGGAGCAAACCTGCATGGCTTCTTTAGGCTCAGGGGAGGGGGAATCTACCTGTGCCAGACCGTGTTTCCTGGTATAGGAGGGATGGACAACCAAGCCAGGTGGACCTCGCCGTGGACAGCTGCAGCTGTGCCCCCTGGGCCAAGGTCCTTTGAAAAGCAACCCCAGGGAAGCCGTCTCCTGCTTTCTTCTTTTCAGTGAGTGTCAGAGGCACGGACAAATGAAACACGTGAGGAATGCCAAGGAGAGAAAGTGTTCTCAGATTCGAGGAAATTCGGATGGGCAGGAGAGGTGATGGTTTTACTAAGAGCCAGAATGCCCAGTGATTCCAGTGGGCTGGAATCTCTGCTAAAGAGTTAGGGGCGGGCAAACTGTGTGGTAATTGTTTCCTCAGACTTGTTTAAAAGCAGATTGGTGAAAGGGGTCATGGAAGATGACTTTTGATAGTGCCCTTTGGTAAAGAGTGACACCTTCAGCACTTTCGTGGTTTTCAAATAAACACGTAACAGCAGATTCAGTATTAATCATGTTCTTTAGAACTTCCCCGAGGGTTGGCTGGGCAATATCCAGGATTTTTAGAAAGCAAAGCAGTGGTCATTGTGTCTAGATTTTGAAGGTGGGAAAGACTCCTTAATCTGTATAACGGACTATATTTAAAAACCTTGGAAAGACCATACAGGAACACAGCGTAGTTGTGCACATTTAGTGTCTGATTTTCTTCCCCCAGTTCTTTCATCAACAAAGGAATCTCCAATATTCCTGTTTAGGTTTTATTTATGATTTCTTAAAAACCATACAGATGGAGGAAAATAACTCATGTAAGATATAACCAGAGGGTACGTATTAAAGTGTGTTTTGAGATTTGGGTTTAAATAGGGTAAATTAATATGGTTTTTTGTATGTGCACATGTGTGTTGTTAAAAAAAATAGGTTCCTGGGAAGTGTGTTTTAACTGAGTGCCGGGTTTCATCATTAGCATAAGAAAAACAGTTTTAGTGCTTTTCCTATTGTCTTCAATGAGGAGTTGCAGCAAATGGAAGCCTCGCTGCCGAGGGGTGATGGCCCATTGAGATGCCTCGGCAGCCGGAGCTCGTCATTTGCCTCGGAAATCTGTGATCGGATATCACTTTTATCTCGCTTTTTCCTTTCTCTGGCCTTTTTCACACGTTCACTTTTGTCAAGATTTATTGATTATGTTTTCTTCTCTGCAAATCTGTGGAAAATTTAATGAACCAAAAACAGCACTGGAATAAAGGGGACTTTTTATTCATTAGCACGGGATTGGGATTGATTTCCCCCTTTGGGCAGCCAGGGCCCCAGGCCTCTAGCGAGGGCTGGGGAGGGAGGGGTGGCCCTGCTGCAGGCCACGGAGGGGCCCTGCGGGCCTGTGGCCTAGCGGCTGAGCAGCCCCAGGACTTCTGGCCCTAGTGAAGGCAGAAAGCTGTTCCTGGACAGCCTGTGTCCCCCTACCCCAGCTGCAGCCCGGCGGCGTGTTCCACGTGCAGCGTCCTGGCCCCGGGGCTTAGGGTGGGTGGAGATGGGACATTTGAATCTCCCAGGCTTCCGAATCAATTCTGCAGGGCCTGGCTGGGGACACAGTTAAGTATCTCCCTGCCTCCAGACCCAGCGCTCAAGCCTGTAATTAAGCAAAGCCCCTGTGTGCTTACGCCTGCTGACTCGGCTGGGTTTGGGGCCGGTTCTCCCTTCGGGACTGGTGAACTCTTCCTGAGGCTTTCTGGACAGCCCGGTACACTGTTCTCCGCGTCTCTGGGTCTGTCCTTCTGCTCTTCCTCCCCTCTTCCTTTTCTTTCCCCTTCCTTCTTCTCCCTCCCCTTGATCTCTCCTGTCTCTCTCCCTCCCACCTCTCTCTCCTCTCCCCTTCCTTTTTCCGTTCGCTTCCTTTCTTCTCTTTGTCTCCCTTGCCACCTCTGCACCGCCCCCACCCCTCGCCCTGTCCCACCCGCTCCTGCCGGCCGGGACAGAGGAGCCCGCTCCGCGCCGCGCCCGGGGACATTCCGTGCCTCGCGCGCTCGCGTCCCTCCCACCTGCGCGCCCGCCTGGTTTGCTGCGCGCGAACAATGGCCACATTGTTGCGGCGGGTGGCGGGAGGACGAACCCTGCTCGTGGCGAGTCGGGAAGGAGGCCAGGGGGCCAAATCCCCCAGGATCCTCCTGGGCAAGGTGCGGGCTCCAGGGGTGCCCGAGGAGCCACCCGCTCCCGCATGCCCTGGCTCGCCATCCTTCTGCTTTTCAGAGTCGGGGTTCGAGTTTAGTTTTCAGAGCAAATGAGCGCGCCTCGGGAAAGATCGTTGCGGAGAGATTCCCTCCCGTTAGCAAACTTTTGGTGGCGTCTGAAACTTTGTGTAAGGCATCTTCAGGCTGGAGCCAGGAAGGCCTTCTGCTCTGTCCCCACCCCAAACGCGGGGGCGGAAGGGTGGCCCTCCTATTAGGCCCGATCTGTAGGGATTCAAGCCCTCTTGGCTCTCTGGAAAAGAAAAAATCTTTGCCTGCTTAGGAAAGAATGCTTAAAAGAGCAGCGTCCCCGGTGCAAGATAGCCCCCTTTGAGCCGATGCTTAGCGCGCGTCTTTGTGCGCTGGACAATGCAATGCGTCAGCCCGACTTTGCGGCCACATTTATAAGGGACTGTAAGGGCCGCTCAAGTACACTTGTGCTAAGTTGAATTGATTGAAATTTAATGGCGGTTAGCGGCGATGAATGGTAATGATTTTCCAGCGTATCTTTGGCATACTTGACATTAATAACTGGAGAGTGTGTGTGTACAGCGCTGAGAGCCGGGCACACACGCGGGCGGCAGCATCACTCATTTCTAAGATGCCAGTCCTTCCTCTTCTCCAATCCTTTCCACCATAATTCAGCTGTTTGGATGATATATATAAAAAAAGGAAAGAAAAATCTTTCTCCATTGAGCACGTACATCATGTCAGTGTAATTTTTAGCTCATGATTTTTTTCAATTCCTACATAAATCAGCTTCTAATATACAGAATGTGATGAATTTGTTTTAGCTGCCACCATGAATTAATGTTATGCAAATAGAAGCTTTGCAGGTGAAATGATTTACTTAATAATTTCAACTTCTAATATTTAAGCTCATTCATTATGTTGGGAGTTAAAGGAAAAAAAATAAGTCCATATTTTTAGGCCTGAGATGGGTAGATTAGTATGCAAGTACTTGCAGTATAGGAAAAACTTGGCAGCTGGAAAATAACCCTCAATTTCGCTTTGAAAACCTACTGTTTGCCAAGCAGGCCTCAGACGGGGTGAGAAAACTTTCCAGTTTTGTCTCAGGGAGAACGCAAGACAAAGTTTGCATAATTCCAACATGCCCATCAAGTGGCACGTCGCACCAGGTGGGACCAGCTCTGAGGGGACCTGTGGAAGAGGAGGGGCAAGGAAATCTCAGGCTCTTTTGTCATTTGCTAGTTAAGTACATCCTTAGCCCATTTTTATTTTTGATTTTGAGGCAAGATCTCCCTGATTCACTAAGTTGCCCAGGCTGAGCTTGAGCTTGTGATCCTCCTGCCTCAGCCTTGCACAGTGCTGAGCTTACATGCCTGTGCAGCCAGAAAGCCACCTAATGAGCCTGTATTAAGTACTTGTGTGTGAGTCTGGCAGTGGTGGTGTAGAAAGTTGAGTGAAGGGCCGTCCAGATAACCCTGAAGAAGAGTTTCCAGTTGTTTTTTTTTATCCTAGAAAAGTTTAGAATGAGTGTGTACCCTGAAGAGACATGCGCTCTGTGAGAGCAAGGCCCAGGCACTTAGCCCCGGGTGGTCCTGTGCAGGTGGCTGTGCCTCTCCCTGGGATGACCTCCAGTGTGCAGGTGGCTGTGCCTCTCCCTGGGATGACCTCCAGTAGGTGTTGTGTCTTTAGGACCTTCCAACCTTGGGAATCCTGGGAGGCATCACATCCTGCCTGGGGCAGCCTCTGTGGGTCAGGGAGAAAGTGTGGGTAATGCGCGTACCCCTGCCCTCCGCTGCTGGCCACTTCTAGCCAGCCTCAGGACTTGGGAACTTGGTTATCACAGGATGGACGCGGCGGACTTGGGGACATCGCAGGGGAGGGGAAGCATTTGGCCTGGGATGACCTTCATAGGCTCTCCAGAAAGCTGAGGATAGTAAAGGAAGGGCCAACACATAAATATGTCTTAGATTGCTAACGGTAGGGGTCAGAGTTTGGTTTTACTTCTCAAAAAATTGAGGTCACGGCGGTCGGATGACAGGTTGAAGGCACATCACTCAGCCATTTCCGCAGACAAGGGTGGGGCACACAGTCGTGATGCATTGTGTGTGTCCAAGCAGTGACAATATATTTGGGGCTGGCCCTCACTGTCTAAGGAGATCAAGGTGAGGGGCACCTCTGGTGTTGGTGAGCTGAGGGTGGGCAGGCGGGTTCGCCTTGTTTGTATCAGGAAGGCGGAAATGGCAGTCAGCTGCGCTCAACCCCTATTTTTCAGGTATGCACGTCAAGAGCCTGAACAGGATGGGCGGGTTGAATTGTAATTCCGATGAATTTGTCTGGAAAGATGGAGTGTATAATATACATAATGTAGTATGTTACATACACAATACAGTATGTTGATTACTTCCCCTACGGTTTCTGGGAATGAGTGTGCGAGATGTATATTTATGTGGATATGCATTTACATCAGTGGAACCGTTAGCCACCAGCTCTATGAATTGGTTTTTTTTTTTTCATTCTCAACTTGTCCCTACACACAAAAAAGAGAAATAGCAGAAGAGAGTAAAGTCAGAACTAGAAACGAGGGAATGGAGGCGTTCCCAGGCTTTCCAGCTAAGATTCAAGTGGGAAGATCCTTAAATATGCAGATTCCCAGGCTACCAGGAGCATTCACTGAATGAAAATCACTGCAGACTGGGGCTAGGAATCTGCATTTCATCACGGATGGGCTGTGAGGGTGAATTTTTGTTTATGGTAAAGCCCTTCAGGTCTGGGACAGTCCAGGACTGGATTGTCAGCTGCTCTGTCAGCTGTTGCTGGACTGGAGGTCAGGGCAAGGAAGTTAATCGAGAATTGAGTTGCTTCTACCCCGTATTAGCTGGTGCCCTCTTATTTGGAACATTGATCAAGACTAAGATGGCCCTGGAGAAAGATGAACGTGGGGCTGGAGGCATAGCTAATTGGTAAAGCTCTTACATGGCAAGCTCGAGGCCCTGGGTTCAATTCCCAGCACCACATAAACTGGGTGTGGTAGCACATTCCTGTAGTCCCAGCACTGGGGAGGCTGAGGCAGGAGGCTTGCCTTGAGTTCATAGGCTAGTCTGGGATACATAATAAGCTCAGGACCAGCCAGGACTACAGAGCAAGACCTTGTCTCAAAAACAAAAAGACAGTGTTTGGTTTGGGAGAGTGAGTGCGCTCTGAGCTACATCCCCTGCTTTTTTTTTTTTTATTGTTTATTTGAGACAGGGTCTCATCATTAAGTTGCTGAGTTGCCCAAGCTGGGCTGAAACTTTTGACCCTCCTGCCTCAACCTCCCAAAGTGCGAGGATGACAGGCCTGTACTGAGAGTGTGTTAAGTCAGCACACCGGTGTGTGTGTGCTGTGGGTTCTTCCTGTGTTTGCGTCTTGGTGGATGCCTTCCCGCTTCCTATCTGAAGCAGCTGGAAGTGGAACTTTCTTTGGGCCCAATTGGTTGGTCATTTAGAAGTTTGGAAATAGAGATAATCTTTGAAAGGTTGTAAGAATGAGTAGGTGAGGTGCCTGGCGTGGGACCTGGGAAGAACTGGGAGTGACTAGACACTTGTCATCCTTGTCTTTTCCTTTTTTGAAAGGTCCTGGGACCGAGCAGAAGGACTGAGGTGGGACACAGCTTGGCCCCCGCCCTTGTCAGTTGTCTTTCTTACTCCTCTGTGAAACTGGAGGTGCCATCTGCAGGCTAGGCTGGTGGTCTGTGAGCTGGGGGTGTTGGCCCCTTGTCTCGGCCTCAGTTTCCCTCTCTGTCCTTGTGGCTCATTCCCACTTTGTCGGAGTTTGCGAGGTTCATTCAAGTGAGCTGTGGTTAGAGGCTGATGGTGTCCTCCTGAGGCTGGGTGCCTGAAGCCGGGGTCCCTGCCGTGGCTTTGCCATCGCTGGGCCTGCTGGCTGGAATCCTCACAGGCCTCCCACAGCTCAGCAGGACCTGTGGGGGCCATCCAGGGCAGATCAACACGAGTATCCCACAAGGGGTGAGGACACTGAGGTCTCTGCTGGGTAGAGGCATCTGGGGCACCTCAGCAGCGGAACATCCTTTGTCCTCATGTGAGATTGGCAATTGCAAGACTTTTTTGGGCTTTGAACTTGAAGTGCTATGATGGGTGCCATCAGAAGGAATTCCATTCACAGTCTATCAGTCAATCAGTGGGCCTCGTGGAACATCTGCTCTGCGTAGTGTTGGGGAGGCACAGGCACCTTGGAATCTGGTAGGTTCCCCCAGTGAGCAGTTTCCTCTGCTGTCCTCCAGTCCCCTCAGGGAGGGGACTTGAGGATGACCAGAAACTGGCCAGTGTCCTTGAAGGTGGCTGTGTGGGAATCTTGGCCAGGAGCAGCACTTGCCCCAAAATGTGCTGCCAGGGAAGCTGTATTCAGCCGTGCTCCTGGCTGCAGGTTGCACGTTCCCTGTTGGGCAGTGACGTTTGTGTTTGCCTGATCTGGCAGCCCTTGGTCAGAGAAAGCAAAGTCCTGGGTGAGGAGAGTCCTGGGCAGGGGCTTTTGCCAGAGGTGTCGTTATTTAACAGCACAGCTGTCTAGCTGCTGGGGAAGCAACCACCCAGAGGGTTGGGTGGGTCTTCATCATTGAACCATTGCCTTGACTGGTGGTCCCGGCAGAGAGATCCCTGGTAGGGGAGGTGACCAGAGTGGCATGTCAGGAACTTCAGGCCTGGGCGTCCTGGAGATGCCTGGAAGGGGCAGCTGCACCTCAAGAATGGCCCTGCTAGAAGATTGTGTAGCTGTGGGTCCCAAGATGGAGGCATCTCGGTGGACCTCATCTCGAGGCTGCAGCATCGGGGGTCTGGTGATGCAGAGTCTGTGATGCTGTGCCTTTGCTGCCCCCCTGCAGGGTCAGGGCTACTTAGTTACTGAAGGCGACTGCAGGTGGGTCAGGAACTACCCTGGAAAAGAGAGGGAATTCCCAGACACGGCACGTCTCATCCGTGGGCTCTGCCCATGTGTGGATGAGGGTGTGACGGTCCCACCTCTTCCTGACCTGCTGCCTGGTCAGAAAACTCATTTTTTTCCTTCTGTCCTCCACCCAACCACTCTCTCTCAGCCTGCTGTATTCATCCACTCATCCATGCGAGCGTCCATCCATCCTTCCTTCCTTCTACCCTCTCTCCACCCACCCACTCTGTCCATCCTTTGTCTACTCATCTACATTTGCCCTTCACCTGGTCACCTGCCCAGTCATCTTCCATCCATTGATTTTTTTATTTTATTTTTATTTTTTGAAATTTTTATTTTGTAAATACATGAATTCCAAATTCTATAATGCATTAGAGATCTGGGGTTTGGGGAGTCAGTGAGCATCTACACTATGAAATACTATGCAGCCATAAAGAAAGACAGATAAGAAGCTTCTGAACAAAAATGGTGCCACCTGGAGTCAGTAATGCTCAGTGAAATGGACCAACCACCAAAGATGGACTATAGATGGGTGTCCGTCTTAGGACATGCACAAGATGATGACATAAGAAGGCCCTCTGAGGAGTGACAGGGTAGAAACAGAGGCAGTGGTCAGCTAGGAAAGGGGTGAACCTCAAAAAAATGGGTGGGTATAGATGCAGGGGTTTTAAAGGCCTTGCTGTTGCCCCTTGTACCTGTCCTTCCCTGTCCCTGCAGCCATGGGTCGCCTCCTCTAAGGAGGCTTTCTTGTCCCATCTCTAGCTTTTCTCTTGTCCCTCAGGTCTCCCTTGCTTAGAAGCACTCATTAATAAGGTCTTTGCTGGGGCTGGAGGAATAGCACAGCAGTTAAAACACTTGCCTTGCATATTCAAGGCCCTGGGTTCAATTCCCCAGCTCTGCATAAAGTTGGCCTTGGTGGCTCACGCCTATAATCCCAGCAGTCAGGGAGGCTGAGGCGGGAGGATGCCAAGGCCAAGGCTAGTCTGGGCTCCTTTGTGAGTTCAGGACCAGCCCGGGCTACAGAATGAGACCCTGTCTCAGAAAAAAAGAAAAAAAAAATCATCCTACTCTTTGCTTATACTTGGTAAGTCTTTGTTGATAGACAAATTTGGGAGCGTTTTTGATGAGAAAAATGGTTTTTCTTTGATTTCTGTTGGGTGTCTGTCTTGTGGTGCTGGAGCTAGAACCCAGGGCTTTCACACTGAGCTACATCCCCAACCAATTTTTTTTTTTATTTTTGAGACATGTCTTGCGAAGTTGCTACCTCACTCAGTCTGGGCTTGAATTTATGATCCTCCTGCCTCAGTCTTCTAGAATGCTGGGATTATGGGCCTGCACTACAGGGGCCCTGCTTGACCTCTTTCTTAAGAAATATGAGCTAACCAGACAGACTCCAGATTTCCCTTTCTCGATTTGGGAGAGCAGGGCAATTGCTAATTAATGATTAGTTTTAGTATAACTGAGTAGCATTTTTATATAATCTAAGTACACGTGATAGTTCATTTGAGCCACATAGTCTGTGGGTGCAGTGTCGTCATACTAATTTTGAAATTTTTGTAACAAGGAGGCAAGATATTGGGTGGATTTGGCATTGGAAATAAGGAGAAGTGACCAGAGTTTCAGGCTGGCTTTCCTGTGTGTTCTCATGGGACCTTTGGCAGGTCTTTGTCCCTCTCTGAACCTCCTAGTTTGTGTCCTGGAACAGATGCTCTGTAACACTCTTCTAAGGGGTAACATTCATGGCTAGGCTCACACTTTCTCTTTTTGCGTGCCCATGGTATTGGGGATTCAGCCCAGGGCCTTCGCACTGAGCCACATCCCCAGGCCACTTTTTATTTTTGATTTTGAGGCGAAGTCCCTGAGTCTCCCAGGCTGGGCTTGAACTTGGCGATCCTCTTGTCTCAGCCTCACACAGTGTTGGGATTACAGGCTTGCACCTCCAGGGGCAGCTCAGCATTTGTCTGTTAGCAGTTAAAGAGGGCTGTTTGTGGGGTTTTTAGTCATTGGTTTTTAAGTCATTTCACTGATGTGCTTGTGTAAGGAAGCAGCCCTTAACCTTGGTAGTCTCGTGGGAAGTGCTTGTGTCCTTCAGTGCTGCTGTCCTAGACGGAAGGAGTCTGGAGACCCGGCACTCCTCAGCCCCGTTAGCAGGAGCAACCCATGCTGCGGGTTCCAACCTCATTTGCATATTGCAGATGCCACTAAGGCTTAGTGATTTTATGGCCTTACCAAGTTCCCCAGGATGGAACATCATCTCGGCTCCTCCCTTCCCTGGGGAAGGGTCGTGGCCATTGCCCACCTGGCCTGCGCAGTCCTTCCTCAGCAGCAGGCTAGCTCTCAGCCTGTCCTTCATCTCTGGCTCTGGGAAGAGCTCCCTGGACTTCTTGTTGTTCTGTGGTCCCCAACCCTCTGGAAGAGGGCTGTGAACATTTTTTCGGAGCTAGCTCTTTCCGCGGCTAACTTGCCGCTTGGCCAAGTCCAGTGACACGCGTCCCCCACCTTGGCTGGCATTGGTGGGCCACCCTCGCCAGCCCTGCAGAGGGGAGCACAGAGTTCCAGCTACAGCACAGCAGCTGGGAAAGGCTGGGACTCCTTAGACTAAAGTACTCAGTCGGCTCTGGAGACAGCCACGCATTCTGCTTTAGGCATCTTTCTCTTCACTCTTTCTTCCTTTTCCCCCCCCCTCTTTCCTTTGGTACTCGGGATCCAGCCCAGGGCCTTCATTCTGAGCTACATTCCTTGCCCTTTTTGTTTTGTTTTGTTTTTGTTTTTGACAAAGGGCCCGCAAAGTTGCTAAAGTTGCCAAAGTTGCCGGGCCTCTGCTCAAGCATGGGGTCTTCCTGCCACAGCCTCCCAGAGTCCTGGGATTACTGGCCTGCGCCTCCAGGCCAGGCTTGTGTCGCCTTTCGCCTGTACAGTGAAGGTGCTTGGGGTCCCACCTTCAAGGATCATAGTGAGGATGAGTGCGTTCTCAGTGTCCAGCAGTGGTGCATAGTATCCATGCAGTCAGTCTAAAGATTATTCAAAAAGTTCAGGATCAGCCGGGATCACAGAGTGAGACCCTGTCTCAAAAAAATTGTCAAAAAGATAGCTGGGCCTGGTGGCACAGGCCTGTAATCCCAGCACTCTGTAGGCTGAGGCAGGAGGATCTCAAGTTCAAACCCTGCCTGGTCAATTTAGCGGCTTAGTGAGACCTTATGTCAAAATAAAAAATAAAACTAGGCTATGAATATAGCTCAGTGTGAAGGCCCTGGGTTTAATCTCTAGTAGGAAAAAATTTTTTTTGTAGTTACTGTGAGGTAAGATTTTACTGACTGATTAGGAGAGAGTCTTGGTCTGTAACCCAGGCTGGCTTTGAACTCACAGCAATCTTCCTGCCTCAGCCTCCGGAGTGCTGGGATTGTAGGCATCTGTCACCCTGACCAGCTAGTTTTTATGTGCTGCTGGGAAATTGAACCCAGGGCTTTGGGCATCCTAGGCAAACCCTTTCCCTCTCTGTGCTTCCTCATCGCTTCCGCACTCATGAAGTCATGTCACGTGTGCTGTTTGATAATTAATTTCTCCGCTTCATACCAAATTAGTATGTATCTTTTCCACAGATTTAAGTCTCTGATTGTATCTGATCAGATTCTTCGGCAAAACTTCCAGACTTAAAATTTCCTGATCAAAGGCAGGGCTGGTCTAAGGCAGTTTATTCACACTGTTGGGCAGGGGGTTACCAGGCATTTCCCGAGAGAGGGCAGCCCACAGAAGCCGTTTCTTTCAGGTACAAACACAATACAGAGTGAAATAATGAGGGGGCTCACCGTGCAGGATGTGCTCAGCGCGGTGCAGACAGCGGCCGGGTGACGTGTGCCCGCCAGGGCCGGAGCTTCTCAGCGGACGGAGACCCGTGTCCTGTTGTTGCCATCACTCGTTTTTGCACAGGTGGGACCACACCGCATCCGGGTGCTCATTGGTCGCGCACGGCGTCAGCGCTCTTCCTGCACCTGGACACTCTGACTGGCCAGCGTGCTCACTTGTCACCTCTGATTTCTACGTGTCCTTATTTGTGGACTAGGAGCCCATCCACGTGGTTCGTGGTTTCAGAGTCATGAAGGGTTGCCTTGGGGGCTCTCCCGACCAGCAGCACTGCCCTGGCCCAGCCGCGCCGTGGCACAGCCTCTGGCAGAGGGTCCCAGGGCCCCCGCAGGGACGCCTGAGTGTTGGGTTTTCTTCTGCAGTAGATTTTGTGAAAGCAGTGTGGAAGTGCCTGTGTGCTCCCCGCGCCCTTGGATACCCCCGTGGAAGTGAATTATGCTCCCTGCCTGGGGCGTGGCCCTTGCCCTCTGTCCGGTGTGCAAAGACACCCTGCATGCTGTCTGGTCCCACGAATGGCTGCCCCCTAGCTTAGCTACCTAGCGCCTGTGGTGGACGTTGACTGCTGCGAGAGCACATTAACAGCCTTATAACAGGCCGTTCTGCACTCATTGGTGTGTCTTTGTCGGAAAATTCCTAGGAAGGAAGTTTCTGTATATGAGGTGGGAGCACTTGTAATTTGAAGAGATCTTTTCAAATCACTTTTTGTGTGTGTGTGTGTGTGTGTGTGTGTGGTACAGGAAACAAAGTTTAGGTCCTTCATACTGAGCTGTACCCAGCCAGCATTTTAGTTTTGATTTTGAGGCAGGATCTTGCTCAATTGCTGAGTTGCCCAGACTGAGATGGAACTTGTGATCCTCCTGCCTCTGCCTCCCATAGTGCTAGGATTATAGGCTTGTACCGCTGGACCTGGATGAAAATCACTTTTACAAATGTTTAATCCCACCAGCAATTTAGGAGGGTGGCTGTTTCCCACATCCACCCTAATAGAGCATATTATCAGCCCTTTTGATTTTTACCTTTCTGATGGTGGTAAAACTATATCTCAGTGGAGGTTTAGCAGGTTGGCCGTGGCTTGGTGGTGGAGCAGCTGGTTGGCGTGAGTAAGGCCCAGGACTCTGTCCCTAGCTCTGCTAACACAAATGAACAAGTGAACGTCTGAGTTGGTGAGTTTTGGCTTAAACATGCAAACCATCACTACCATGAAGATGGTCGTGGGAGCTGGTTTGCGTTGCTAACAAACACTCGAGATAATCAGCCTATGAAAGGAGATTTTTGGCTTGTAGTTTCAGAGGTTCTGAGCTGTCCCTCATGCATTGGCTCGTTGCTCCGGGCCTGTGGCAAGGTGGCACAGCCCGCTGCCATGGGAGTAGTGTGGAGCGGAGCAGCTCTGCTCGCCTCGTGGCTGGAGAGAAGACAAGGGCTTGACTTACCCTCAGCTTCAACTCCAGGCAATGCCGGGCCGGAGACCAGACCTGTAACCCTGGGCCTTGGGCCACAGCAAGATCCAAACTGTAGCAGTAGTGGATGTATCTGTCACCCCAGACGTTTCTTCATTTCTCTGTCACCTGTCACTCCCATCTTTTTCCCTTCCCCAGGCATCCACTCATCTCCTTGTGTCACCGCATTAGATGAGTTTGTTTTCCATGGCTGGAACCATACAGGACGCACCATTTTTTCTTAGTTTGGAACCAGCTTTTTTCACTCGGTACAGTCTCTCTGAAATTCACCCATATTGTTGCTCATATTAATGGCTCATTTTTCATTGCTGAGTAGTAAGTACTCCATTGTATGATTATACCGTGATTTGATTATCTGGATGCTTACTGTAGGTATTTGGGTCAGTCCCAGTCTGGGTCTGTTACAGATGAGGCTGCAGTGAACACTTCTGTAGAAATCTTTGCATGGCCTTGGGTTTTTTTTTTTTTTCTCTTGGGCAGATGTTAAGCAGAGTGCCTGGATCTTAACGGTGAATGTGTTGGATCACATGGTTGGTATGATATATATATGCATGCTTTTTTTAATTAAACCATGATATGGTTTAGGAAAGTGGTTGTATTATTTAGGCCTCTCCCAAGCAGGGTTCCTTGTGAACACTTGAGTCTTTTGGTGATAGCCATTTAAAAAGGTGTGTGGTAGTATCTCAGTGTAGTTCTAATTTAAATTTTCCCAATGAATGATGTTGCAGTTTTTGGGGGTGTATTTTGTTGCCATTTGCATACCCCCTTGGATGAAGAGTCTGATCAAATCTTCTGTTTAATTTCTTTCCTCTTTTCTCTTTAGTTTTGATTGCTCTAATTCACTCTGTGTGTGTGTGTGTGTATGTGCGCGCGCGCGCGCCCGCGCACATGTACTCCGTAAATGTCTTCCAGTCTGGCTCATCTTTCCATCTCTCAAGTGTTTTTTATAGAATAAAAAATTAAAATTTGATGAAGTAAAATTCTTTTATTTTTACAATGACTATTTTATTATGAAATAAACTTGTAGATCATAATTTGATATTGTACTTACAGTGAGCTGAAGTCACAGAGCTTTTATTGTTTTTTTCTTTTTAGAAACATGGAAGCTCTAAGTTTTGCATTTAGGTTTGTGCTCAGTGGTTAACATTTGCATATAAAACAGCGGGGCTCTTTGTTTTCTTTTGAGTATCATGTCCAGTTCCTCTCTGCTTTTTAATTTTAAATTTTGAGGAAGAGTCTTACTAAGTTGCTAAATTGCCCACTCTGGGCTTCAGTTTGTAATCCTCCTGCCTTAGCTTCCCTGAGTGATAGATTACAGTTGTGCACCACCGTACACGACTTACAGTTCATATTTTAGCACAGCTTGGCCGTTTCTTCAGTTATTCTTCTTTTGAGGATAAGATGTATCCTTCCATTTAGATCTTTAAGTTCTGTCAGCAGTGTTTTATAATTTTATAGTTTTTTTAATGTATAGGTAGTATATAACTTTTTCAGATTTATCCTGAGAAAGTTTGTTTTCAATGCTGTAATTATTGGTATTTTACAATTTGATAGTATTTTTAAATACTATTGATTTTTGTACAGTGCTCTTAGATTCTGCTTTTTTCTAGATTTTATCAGATTCTGCATCTAAGTAGTCATGTTATCTGTGTATAAAGATGGTTTACTTCTTCCTTTAACATTTGGATGCCCTGTGTTTAATTTTCCAACCTTATCTTGCTGGCTAGGACTTCCAAGGTAGTAAGAGAGTGGGCATCCTTGCCTTGTTCCAGGTTGTTTGTGGATGATGGGGTAAGTTACATTAATTGGTTTTCAGATTTTTAGATCATCTAATCTATTTGTACCTCTCACCTTCGTTTTATTTTGCTTTTGTTTGTGGTACTGGGCATCGAACCCAGGGGCTCACACATGTTAGACAAGCTCTTTGCCAGGGAGCTGTATCTCTAGCTCATATACTTAGATTTTGGAGCTGTGTTATTCGCTGCACAAGTATTTAAGATTGTTATATCCTTCTGATGAATGGATTCCTCTGTCATTTTCTGGAGACTTATTTCATTTTTTAAACTCTTACTGTTTAGATCTAGCGTGTCTCCCCATAGTGTCATGTATGTGGATGTAGTGTGATATCTATGGAACTAAGTGCTGCTGGGAGTTGGGGCCTGGCTGAAGGAGCAGATATTCGGGATTTGACCTGGAGGGCCTGTATGAACTGGTTGAGATTGAGAGGCACCCAGAGCAGAGCTTTCAGATGTGTGTTACTGACTTGTGAACCAGGAAGTGAAAGGGGGTGATGGGCCCTACTGGCAGCTTGAACTAAATAAAGAAAGGAAGAAGAAATATTGTTACAGCTTCTTCCTGAGAAAGCTCTGTCCTAGCCTGCCTCTCCAGTCCTGACTAGCGCCTCTGTGGCAGCTCTCCAGCCCGGGCCATGTGCTTCCACCATTGCCGGCTGCCCGTGAATGGATTGTGTGAGACCTTCTGACACTGTGAGCTAAATAAATCTTTCCCCCTTAAGTTGATGTTGGGTGTTCTAAGATACTGACTGGTAAAAATTGTTCACATTTACAAAGTACATGTTGTACCTGGTGTTTCTGAAAGGCTTCATTTTTGGTAGTACTTTTTGCTTTGGCAGCTATTAAGCTGTTTTGTGAGTTCAAAGTTTTATCAGACTTGAAGTTTTTTTTTTTTTTCTGATATATCTTTCTACCATCCTTCCTGTTTCTCCTGTAAGGGCTCTAAGTATGTATAAGGTGGCTTGAAGTAGTGTCATAGGTCACATGCTTTTAAAAGTTTGAATTCAACTCATTTTCTCTATGTCTGGTTTTCCAACTGGATAATTCTATTTTTTATTTCTTCAGGTTTGGGAACTTTTTTTTTTTTAAATGGTGTTTAGTTTGCCATGAATCTAATCTCTGGGAGACTGATTTTTTAAAAAATTATCTTTCATTTCTTTCTTTCTTTTCTTTCTCTTGCTGAGGCCTCTCATATGCTGTGTAAGTGCTGTACCCTGAGTGTCCACACTCCAGTCACTTCTCTTTTCTTTTTGATCTTTATAATTGTCTTAATGTTCTGGTTTCTTAATTCTAATATTTTGTATATTCTGGTTCAGTTTTGATTAATTCATTATTTTATTCACTATAAATTATATTTTCCTGTTTTTTATGTGCCTGATAATATTTGATGGATGCTTGAAATTAATAAAGTTTTATCTCATTAAATAGTAAATAGTTTGTTTTCTGGTAAAGGTTTTCAAGCTTTCTTTGGACACGGTTGATTTTCTTGGAAGGTTTAATCTTCCCTTTGTGTGTGTAGTACAGGGGATGGAACACACACCTTCGCACTGAGCTATATCCCCAGCCCCTTTGTGATTTCTAGACAAAGTTTTGCCAAGTTGCTAAGTTAGCAGGGTATGTGCAGACTTGCCATCTTCCTGGCTCTGCCTCCCAGTGTTCTGGGATTATAAGCTTGTGCCTCTAGGCCCAGCTTAATCTTCCTCTTAAGATTTGCTAGATGGAACCAGAGTCTAGGAGCAGCTTACCTCTTTATCCAGGAAAATCCCTCTGAGCTCCCTCCCGTGCTGCCATGAGCTCCCCACCTGGGTGGGTCAAGCACTGTGCCCTGTTGTCCTTATGGCTGGCTAAGAACAGTGTGTACTGCTGGTGCTCTGTAGGATCTCAGGACCCCCTCATCTCCTGTGAGCCCCTGTGTTTGACTCTGCCCTCTCTGATGTCCTGTTGTGCAGAAGCCAGCCTCTGGGTCTCAGGGTCTCTGGGTCTCCAGGATGCTGAACTCCATCTCTTTGATGTGGAATCCCCACACCCAGCCCATTTTGACCTGGGGACCCTCCCTGCCCCGTAGCCTGGGCACTCTCTGCTGTCGGTAAGCTGGGTGGCCGAAGTCTCACCTCACTCTTCTCCTTCCCTCTGTCGCCTGACATGTTTCACATGTTTCGTCTGTGTTTTTGGTGGTTTGGGGTGGGAACCTAAATCTGGTCTGAGTTATCCCGTCTTGGCCAGAAGCAGAGTGTTTAATTTGCATTTTTCTCCTAGGGAGAACCTTTCCAATTTTAAATGGCATATTAAGTATTCCACAGGACCCTAGGCCTGAATGTGTTTGTGACCTGACATGGGTCTTGTGTGGTAAGAGGGTGTGTGGAGGAGCTGCAGCTGGGAGCACTAGGGACGCCTCACCCGCCATCATGGGAGCAGAGGCCCCCAGAGCAACTGTGTGGGCTGGAGGTTTGCGTGTTCCTCCCAGCACCACACACAAGCTCAGCAGCTTGTCCAAGAACTGTGTGCATAGCCGAGCGTGGGAGCCGCGTCAGGGCAGAAAACCCCAGAGTGCTCGGGCTTGCCAGTAAAGGCACTCGGTCAAGATGTTGTCATGGGGAGAAGGGGAAAGCGGAAGTGGGAAGGGCCTAGTGTGAATGGTGCTGGCTGGGAGGCCTGGCTGCCTCCCCTGACTGGGCCTCTCAGGCCTGGCCGCAAGACCCTGGGCTTTGTCTGCCTCCCCTGTGACGGAGCTGGGTCCTAGGCACAGATGTTCTGTGTGGGCTCCTGGCCTACTGGGGAGGTAGGAGAAGGAAAGCAGGGCTGTGCCCACGGCCTGGATTTAGGGTGTCCTGTCTTGTCTGAACTCAGCTCTAAAGGAGATCTGCTGGGCCCACAGCCTTGGGAGGGCTGCTGAGAAGGCCTTAAATCATGCAGAGGCTGGGAGAGCTGCCTGCTGGCCTCTCTGGCTCAGGGAGAGGGCCATGGGCTGGTCCCAGGAGTCCACGATCCAGAGACCAAGCCAGGCCAGGATTGCTACTCTTTTGGGTCTTGAAACCTGGGGAAGAGGCCGAGTGAGGGTTGTCCTTCGACCCTGGACACCTGCCACTCCAGGACTCTTGCTGCACACGATGGGGAGTATAGTGGCTTGTCCAAGGACAGGTAGCTTGGTCCAAGTCTGAGGTCTAAGAGGCCTTCCTGGGCCAGGTGCATTCTGATCCCGTGTGATCTTCCTGTGCCCCACAACATCTGGCATAGGTGCGTGGCTGTGTGAAGTCACAGTGCAGTGCAGAGCTGGCAGCCCAGCCTGGGGCCTCCAGAGAGAGGCCTAGTGGAGCACAGATGAGTGAGGATGTCCCTCACAGGGTGTGCCTACAGTGCCCCTTGTGGCCAGGAGATCCCCGTAAACAGACCTCTAGGCAATGTTGGTCAGGCTCTTGGGGGCAGGGTATGACTTCAGGGGAGGTCCTTGCCTCCTGGGGCTTCAGCGTGTCATCGGATCAAATGAGGGGGATAGGAGGCTGCCTCCCAGGGCCTGTTCCAACCCTGGAAATTCCTGGAGGTTTGCTTTGTGTTGGAATTTGGGTCCGTCTTGGGATGCCAGTCTAGGGGGTGTCCCTGGGTAGGGTGCTGAGATGTCTGGAGCCTCCCAGGGGACATCGTGGTGTCTTTGAGAGAGGCTAGAAAGTCAGACCATTACCGGGACCAGAAGGGTGAGGCTTCACCGGGAGTTGGAGGTACAGTGACCCCCAGCTCTGGGGCTTTGAGTGACTCCCGGAGGTTTGGAGACCTTTTGTTTTTTGGTTCCTGTGTGTGGAGGTCCATCTTCCAGGCATGCTGGAAAGGAACCCACGTTTTAATCATCCACGGAGTTTCATGGTGACTTGTTCCTGTGAGCCCCCCAGGGCCCTTATCAGCCAGGCTGAGGACAAAGCCCCCTCTGCTCTTCGTCTGTCCCGGTGTTGCTAGCCAGGGTCAGTTCTTGCACCCCTGTCAGTCCTTTTCCTCTCTCCAGGGTCTCAGATCCCACCCATCTCCTACGCAACATTTCCTGCCCCCACAGTTCTCTGTGTTCCTCCTCGAAATAATCCAAACAGAACTTCCATGACGTGCCGGGCCCACTGGAATGCCGCCCTTTAATTCCTCCTCATCAGGCATGCTTTCCTCTGTGCAGCCCGGCCTGGGAAGGTCCTCCTGACCCCGCGTGCCCTCTTGTGCAATCCTGTGGGGTGGCTGAGAGGGCTGTTGAGACGGGCCTTGTCTTGGCAGGGCAAGCCTGGTGGGAAGAAGGAGGGAGACAGCCGGGCCTCGGTCTTACGTACCTTGGGGTCGCTGTGCTGAAGGCTGGGTGATCTGCCTCCTGTCCCCTGGGGCTGGCCTGGATCTCCGTGCAGTTTCATGTATTTTCTCAGTAAAGGAGAATATAGTAGCAGCAGGAGGAAGGCAGGTCACCAAGGAGAATATTCCCTTGTTTCCCGACTCCAGAAGCTTCCTTCAGGCTAGAGCCTGAGTGGATGGATTGACCTGGAGGAGGGTGGGCCCACCAGAGTGGAAGCAAGGGGAGGAAAGAACCAGGCAACAGCCTTGGGCTTGTCCCGATCTCAGAGCAGGGTGGCGAGGCCAGAGGTCCCCAGCCACGCTGTGTCAGCCCTGGGCAGCCACTCCCTCGCCTGGCTTGTGCCTTCTCCGATCTGCACCAGCCTGAGAAGGCCCTGGGACGGCCTGTGGAGGCTGGAGCCGGAGCCAGCGGGTTGTGTGCAGAGTGTCAGGGGCTGTGTAGTGAGGAGCAGGGACAGGAGGAGTGCAGGGCTGTACTGTGGGTAGGGGCAGGCATAGAGGTGTTGGAGGGACGAGAGCCCTGTCTTCGCCTTTCTGGTGCCCTGGCCATAATTTTCTTTGTTTCTCTAGCAGCCTGCCCACTTTCTTTTTCTCACTTGTATCTTCTCATGGGCAAAATGGGCAAGGACCAGAATGACCCGGCTTCCAGCCTCACTGTGCCCTCTTCTCTGTGGGCAAGTGGTATTGCTTCTCTGGGGTTGTGTCCCTCTGAAGTGCTCTGTGTGCACCAGAAGCGCGTGCCAAACTGGCTGGATGGTGGCACCATGGGACACAGGTCTTTGCAGGATTAGGGATGGTTTTTGTAATGCATTTAGTCCCATTCCTGTCTCATAGGTTGGGGGGACTCTGCTCAGCCTGTGACGTGAAAGGTGACACATCAGCGTGGAGCGGGGCAGAATGGGAGGAGCACTGGGCTTGTGCGTGTACGGGTCCATCATGCGACCTCTGTCTGAGGGTTTGATGGCTTTGGCCCCAGCTACTGGGTAATGGTACCAAAAAGCTACCATTCAATTCCTGTGTCCCTTAGAGCCCTGGCTTTTCTCTCCAAGTCTGGCGGGGCCCTACTTGCACTGGATTCCAGCTGTGTCCACATTGACTTTTTCAGTATGTGAACATTTAGGGACCGAAGACGCTGCAGTTTCAAGATGCGAGAGAAGGTGTTAGAGAATGTTGGCCAGCACTGAGTTCTTTACAGATGTGAAGCACTTGCTGCTCGTCTTGCTTGCATACTGGACCTCCAGGCAATGGTCAGTGCCACCAAGGAGCACTTGGTTTGCATAATGAGAGGCCAGATGCTGTAGGAGGAGGAGGAGCAGCTTCTTGCCTTTCAGGATGCCAGGCCCTGCCTCTGTCCCAGTGTAAGGGATGGCTTTTTCTGTGTGGCTTGGGTGGGCTGGATACCCTGTGGAGAAGGAAGGGTTGCTGGGAGACACTTCCCATAGCTTGGATGCCACATTCCCTCAAACTGGAAAAGAAAATTAGAACATGAAGTAAAAAGCAGCATCACTCAGGCCCTGTGTGTGCCCTTGACTTTTAGCACCATTGATGGCAGGGTTTCAAGTATGAGTGGCACACACAGAGGTGAGCTGTGCTGGTGCCACATACTCCAGGAGGCACAAGAAGGTGGCTGTATCACTGGGGTACCCAGTGCGAGGGAGAAGCCCAGCCTGGGGGCAGTCATGAGCTCTAAGGAGGGAGTCTGAGCATTAGAGAGCTTTGTGGAGGTCAGGGTCCCTGGCACTGGCAGGTGGGTGGGGTCTAGAGTGTGCTGAAGGCTTTGCCTGCATTTCTGTCAGAGGGATGGCAGCATCTAACTGTACAGTGGTTCCCATTAGTGATCCTGTTTTGTTACTTATATATTTATTTAGTGGTACTGGTCATTTAACTCACAGCCTTCGCACTGAGCTGTGTCCCCCAGTCCCCTCTTTATTATTTGAGACATGGTCTCAGTACGTTGCTAATTGCCCAGTCCAGGTTGAATTTATGATCCTCCTGCTTCAGCCTTCCAAAGTGCTAGGATGATAGACCTATACCGGTCCTCTAAGGTACTGTTTTAAAGTTGAAGAAATAAGAGGTGATCTGCCATTAAGGAACCTGTGTGAGGTCACACAGCAGTTAGAACATCAGCTGGGATTATAGCCCCCCCCCCCCCCCCCACTGGTGCCTCCGTGCTGTCATCCAGTATTGAATGACCACGATAGGAGCCAGCAGGATGACAAGAAGGGGCTAGTGGAAGACGTGAAAGTCTCAGGAAAGCACAGCCCCAGCTGTGTCACTTTCCCTTACCATTGGTATGGAGTTTGTCCTCAGCTAGGACAGGACTCATCTGTGCTCTTCCTACCTCTGTCCACTCATCCCTTCCTGCCTGTCTTCATCTACTTCCCTACCCATCCATCGATGCATCCATCCATCCATCCATCGGTCCATCATTCTTGGTCACTTTTTTGTTGCTGTGACTCAATACTTGACACCTACAACTTTAAGGGAGGAAAAGTTTATTCTATCTCATAGTTTCAGAAAGTCACAGTCCACCCAGGGGTGGCTGGCAACAGTGGAAGCATGTGGTGGAGGCGGAGGTGAGAGCAGCTCCTCACAACATTGCAAGCAGGAAACTAAGTCATCAAGTTAAATCAAGTCCAGTTTCAGAGGAAAGGAGCAGTGTGTATATATATACTTTCAGGTCCTGTCCCAGTGGATTGCCCCTTCTGGTTCCAGCCTCAGTATTCTACCCCTTCCAGGTGTGGTTCTCATTCACCACACGCCTGTAGTCCAGCCCACATGCCTGCAGTCCACTCCTCCAGACCCGGCCCCAATCTCCCACCAGCACATGGTTCCATAGACAATCCTTAACGTCCAAAAACGTGAGAGTTTTGGGGGACGTTCCAGATCCAAACCACAATACCATCCATCCATCCATCCATCCATCCATCCATCCATCCATCAACCCAGTAATCGTTTATGGAGCTCTCCTGGGAGCTTTACATTGTGCTGAGCTTTGTGGTACGTAATCGGTCAGCATCTCATTCTTGCCTCCTGGAGCACCTGTGTGTGAGAAAGACCGGAGCAGGGGAAGATGAATGAGTTAATGAAAAACTAAGCTACCTCAAGTACAGGGTGCCAAGGGGGTGGGCTCTTCTGGAGGTGACCTGCCGTGGGGACAGTGGGCACAGTGGACACAGCCTTCTGCGTGGAGGAGGTACCCCAGGACCTGTTGGTAGTTTAGCCTCCGCTTGAACACCCAAGTTCTTGGCCTCCACCTCCCATCAAAGGAAGGTCTGGTGAGTCGGCTTGTCTGGATCCTGGCATCACCATATTTAGCGAAGGAAGAGGGCTGAGGAGATGCCCAAGGGCGTCTCTGGCAGGAATGAAATCCAAAGCTGAGTATTGTGAAGTGCTGGGCTTGGGGGATCACTAAGCTTGGGGGATCGCAGAGCAAGGCTTCCTTGGCTGGGGACTAGAGGGGCTTTTTGATGGATGGAGAGAAGGTTAGGGCATTCCCAATGGGGACCAAAGGGGTGGAGCCCTGGAA
Organism: Ctenodactylus gundi; assembly: GCA_004027205.1. Classification (NCBI taxonomy): domain Eukaryota; kingdom Metazoa; phylum Chordata; class Mammalia; order Rodentia; family Ctenodactylidae; genus Ctenodactylus; species Ctenodactylus gundi. The sequence continues at coordinate 59,845 of PVKB01005561.1, read as the reverse complement.
GGTTCTGGAACTCTGCAAGACCAGGCCAGGGGTTGACCTTGCCTCCTCTGCTGGCCTTGTTTCCCATATTTCCCTAGTGCTGCCTCTTGCTCCAACCAGACTGATCTTAAGTTCCCTCGGTATGTTCTCTAACTGCTAGCATAGCCCCAGTTGGCCAGGTGCTCCCTTGCACCTCCCCCTTCCCAGCTCTGACTGTTGTCACCCTTGATTGATGAATGGCAGTGTCTTGGATTTGGGTCTTATTTGCCTGGGAGAGCATCAGGCATCTACCAGCCATCAGTGTTTGCTGACTGACTGAATGGAAGCATTTGTTGGGTTGAGAGGCTTTGGAGGCCTCCATATTGTCTGCATACAGGTGGAGAAGGGTAGGGAACAAGGCAAATAAAAGCTGTCTTTTAGCAAATCTGGTTTCTGATGATTGTAGCAGGCTTCTCTGGGCAGTGAACGTAGTGATGCCCAACGGTAAGAGTCCTGGGGCTGCTTGGGTGTTTGCTCTTGGAGAGGTGCTCCAGGAACGAGCAGGACGTGGTCACCTCAGAACCCCGTGCCGTGGGCTGGCTGAGGGAGCTGCCGTCTAGTTCTGGTGCCCTTATCGGAACGACTAGAAGCCACACTGTGTCAGCTGCTGGACAAGTGCCATCTCGTCACTCACCTACCCCAGGAAGTGTGACAGACCTTCAGGGCAGCTTCTCCTTAAAGGAGTGGAGCGTGAGTTTGACATGTCAGAAACCTGTCTGTGGAAGGCAAGCTCGCGCTGGACCCCCAAGGCGTTCTGCAAAGGTTCTGGGGCTGGTTCTGCTGTAGAAGTGTGTTTGTCACTAGGGGTCCTCCAGTACTTTCCCAAGCCAGGGCTTTGTGAAGCCACCTCTTAGGCCGTTGAGCTAATGGCCCAACCCTGTGAGGATGTCGTGCTCCTGCTATGATGAGCTACCCTAGTGATGGGGACCTGCAGTGTCCCCTAGGCCTGTTGTACTTGGCAGAAGCCTCTGGGGTCTCTTGTATTGTCACCTGAAAGTGCCTGCTGATCCTTGGGGTTTCAGGGAGGACAGCCTCTGTCCAGTGTTGCAGGGCTCAGAAAGGGCCACAGACGTAATAACAGAGCTGAGCTGGGGGCCTGTGTGTGGCTTCTATTGCGCTTCTCCAGGATGTGCTGGCTAGGTGATGTGGGACAGGTGCAGAGAAGCCCAGGCTGTCAGGAGCCAGCTTATTGGCTCCAGCTTTTGGGTACACTTGTGAGGTATGTCCCCCAAAATTTGCTAATAATGGGTACAGTGTTTATGTGAACAGTCCAGTTGTTTTTATATTTAAAGAAATGATAGCATCTCGGTTAGCCTTTTCATAATGCCCTCCTCACCATCACCACTGACCACGGGGGAGGGGAGACGGCGTCACAGGGCCGAGCCAGGCTCAGGCTGCAAGGTCAGCCTAGCTCAGTGCTCTGTGCCCTGTGTGGTGGTGGGCCCAGGCTTCTACACAGGCTGCTTTTTACTAACCTGTTTTGCATGGGCTTTTGCGGTTGGAGAGGGTGGTGCCTAGGTGAACTGGTGGGAGAACCCATGTGCTCTGTAGCTTTCCTGGGATCTTAAAAGTGCATGTTAGGTGCAGGCCTGTGATCCCAGCACTGTGGTATGCTGAGGCAGGAGAATCATAAGTTTGAGCCCAGCCTGGGCAGCTTAGAAACTTAGTAAGACCTGTCTCAAATACTAAAAAGGGGCTGGAGGTAGAGCTCAGTGTATAGGCCCGGGGTTCACTCCCTAGTACTGCATTACAAAAAAATAAAATAAAATAAAAGGGTCCAGGTTGGCATTTGAGGGTTCTGAGAAGTCCTGAACTCCAGAAAGGATTTCATGTTGATACCCAGTTTCCACAGCCCGCCCGACCTGGAGCATCCGTGTCAGTGCAGGAGCCCTCCTTCCCCGTGGAGTTGGTCTACCACAGGCCTCTAGGCTGGCCCTCGGGTCTGTGTTCGCGCTGGCTCTGTGGTTCCAATGTGCTCATTTGTCTTCACTCGTTCATCCTTGCAGCAGCTGCCCAGCACAAACCCCTGAGGTGTGCTTGCTGTCACTTTGTGATGCCACCTGTCATGTCATGGTGTAGCAGAGTCTAGGCCCTTGTCAGAGTTGGTAGATCTGGAACTTCCCAGCCTCTAAACTCACAAGCCAAACAAACCTCTTTTCTTATTGTTTGTAAATTACCCTACCTCTGATGTTTAGCTATAACAATGGGAAGCTGACCAAGATACCTCCTGCTGCCTCTATGCCAGTCCTACCTGCTTTCCAGAAATCACTGGCCTCTGCCACACACCCTTAGGGCATAAGGCCCTGATTCACATCCTTGTGGGAGTTCCAGCTGCTTCTAGGGAAGACGGGTGGGACGGCCTTGTTGGACTAGCTGGGCATCACTGTGGGAGTCACATGGAAGGTAGCCCAAGTTCATCGGGGGGCTCAGAGACCACGTCTCCCTGTTTAAAGTTTGCATTCTGAGTTCCCTCCGTCATGTGTCTCACGCTGGCTGGAGAAGACACAGGGAATGACATAGAGGCTATTGATGTGGAGAGAGGATTTGGAATTTAAAAAGCAGCAGGAAAAATACCCCTCCTGGAATCCAGACAGCATTTGTCACAGCGATAACGCCTGTTTTCCAAACAAAAGTCTCTCTGTGGACAGGGCCTCAGGGCCGTCTGGGTCTCTTGCCCAGCTCAGTGTTCGCGTGGCCGGATCATGGTTTCCTGGATCAAGATGGCAGGGTTCAAGGGTTCGTGCCGGCGGGCGGGCTGGACTGAGCTACGCCTGCTGTTTCTCAATGTGTCTCAGCCGGCTGACCCTGCGTGACCTTGTGGCCTTCGGTCCAGCTGTAGTGCCTCAGCGTGGACACTTCAGTCTCTCCAAGAAAACTGGCTGGGACGTCACTTTCCGCCTCCCCCAGGCAGTGTGAGGAACAGCCAATAAGCCTTCATGGGCCACTGGCTGGCAAATGTGCCTGCTCTTTGGGAGGCAGAGGGTTCCAGGCTCCTGACCATCCTTGTGCACCCCCTCCACTCCCCACTTGGGGTGGGACGCTGATTCTGAGGAAGAGTTTTCCTGGCGGGTCTGGAGAAAATAAATTCAGAGAGATCCCTGATGTAGGAGGGGTTGGGGCTACCCTCAGCACAGAAGAAAAGACTGTGGCCAGGAGAGAGCTGCACCTTAGAAATTGGGGGGGAAAGGCCTTACGATTTTTGTACCTAGATTTCTGTGTCTGGGAAATGGAGACGCCATAATGTACACCTGCAGGGTGATTTTTATGAGTCGTTGAGGTAACATAAAATTTGGCCAGTCCTCTTTAGAGTTTATCCATGTAACTCTGCAGTTGGCATCTAAACAAGCTGGTGGCCTCATTGTATTATTATATGCATTATATGACTAGGTTCTATAGAATTGCAGCCCAGTTCCTGGGACTGGGGCTGGAGGCTTTCCTGGGAGAACTGCCTATGTACATCTGTTCCAGGTCTGTGGTATCGCTGGGCGGGAGCCTTCACTCGAGATGGGTTTGGGATCCAGTCATCCATGAGAAGGTGGCCTGCTTAGAAGGAAGGAGCAGTCTTCAGAGTTGGGCCACTTGACACTTTCAGTCCTCTCCTGTCCCTTGTATAGACTCACATTCTGGGGGGTACTTTGCAAGATGTATCAGATATGAGTTGTCTGCAAGGCTGGACAGACATCAACAGGTTCTGGCTTAGGGCTGTTCAGCTTTTCCTTGCCTTTGGTGGCATATGTTGGGCTGTTGGCCTCCAAAGTTGGGCCCCTTGGGTGCTGCCATTGGCCTGGCATTTTCCTGAGAGGCTAGGCCTGGGCTTCTGAGGAGGGGCCTGAAGGACTGGCTTGGGACTGATGCCTTTTTCGAGGACACAAAAGAGGGAAGGCCAGGTCTTTGGTGTCCTAAGCAGAATGTGGAGCACGGCCGGTGACGGGGACCTGGGGCAAGCACATTCAGGGGCTTGCTTTTATTCCTTTTCAGCCTCTGGGGAGTCAAGTCCCCCTCCCTGTTGGTGAGAGGGTCAAACAATTATGGGTCTCCTCGTTTCTAGGCCAACTGGGAAATTAAATCGTGTCTCCATCAGAGTACTATTAGTGATTTTTCAAGAAAGAGGTAATTGAAAAGAAACTTTTTTAATACACTCACCAAATTGGCATGGGGGCACAGGAGTGGCAGGGGCTTCTTTCACTTCCCCCCTCCCTTCCCTCCTCCTGGCTGCGGGTGGCCGTGACCCCTCTCTGCACCCCTCACCTCTTCCCTGAGTCCTTGTCCTTAGAGTGGAGGTCAGTGTGGGTGCTGGCTGACTTCCTGGGCTTAGGTCTGACTCTTGCCCAGCCAGCTGTGGGAGCCTCGGTGATTTCTTCACCAGTCTGTGCATCTTGGACCTCACCTGGGAGAGGACACTTCAGGCCCACAACATGTGGACGTTGTTTGGTGTGAAGAACATATATAGGGTGAGGGTCATGTTGGGCCAACATCGGCCATAGTTGCCGCAGTTCAGCTAGTCATCCTGGTACTACTGCTGCCAGCAACTGAACCACTGTCGGTGCCACTGCTTCGTGGGGCTCTGGGCCTGTGCATCACGACCTTCCAGGGCGGCACCACCCCAGGCTCTTTCTGCCCAAACACACGAATACTCCTGTTTGGTACTACACTGTTGGCTTATTTTGTGCGAGCTGCAGTGTCTCCCATGTGGAATAACAGAACTGCCACAAGCATTGATCATTGTGGGTGCTCACCTATGCCAGCTCCGTGCCAGGCTCTATGTTCAGCTTGCCTGTGTACCCATCGTTGGATGGTCTTATCTGCACCTGACAGAGAGGCGAATTGGTACCAGAGCTGGAACCCCAGGCAAGGCACATGGAGTCTGTTTGCAGAGATGTTGTGGGAGGGCTGGGTGTTCCTCTTGGCCCTCCTTGGCTGCAGGTGAGAGACCTTTCTGTCCAGCGAGCCTGCAGGCTGCCAAGGGCAGAGATGGCAAGACCCATGTCTGAGGTACTGCTGTGAGCGTAGGGGCTGCCTCCAGAGTGAATGGTGACAATGGGTTGTTCTTCACAACTGTTGGATCTGGCTGACTGGGGCTCTTGCTTGAGTGGCGTGAGGTATCTACCTTCTGCAGGGCCTCGGTGTCCCTTATCTGTGGAAGGGAGGTCCTTCGTCTTTCCTAGCAGGGCTGCCATGGAGATGAGATGACAGCAGCTGCCTGGACGGTACCTGGCCCCGGGGAGATCTGGGGGTGGCAGCTGCTACCCAGGGAGCTGTGGAGAAAACCTAGGAGCCCTGCTCGCCCTGCTGGAGGGTGGGCGATTTGCCAGCTCCTCCTCCCCTGCTGCCTAGGGCTGGATGAGCTCACGCCTCTTATGGGCCCCAGAGCTCCTGCTTGGGCCTGCGCAGCCCGCGGGCCTGTGCTCCAAGGACGCCAGAGCCTGGGTCTGCCTGCTGCCCAGGGAGGCCTCCCCCACACAGCTCTGCGTTCAGCCCAGCTGGCACAGCCTTACTCAGAGTAGGAGATGCCTGGCCTGGGACCCCTGCTGTCAGGATAGGTGGACTGGGGACATGTGACAGACAGGTGCATCTCCTAGGGACCTGGACTATCACTTGTTCTTTTTATCTGCATTAATTCAGCCAGGACACTTGAGGCCCCTCTCAGATTGGCCAGGCCAGAGTCCTGTGGCTTTTCATTGAAGAAGAGCTGAAACGAGGCACCTCGTCCAGAAATGACCCAACTGTGCGACAAGTTGTAAAGTAGCTTCTTTCTCTTCCCATGTCCTCTAAACACACCCCAAGATCCATTAATCCACTAGTGAGAGAGAGAGAGAGAGAGAGAGAGAGAGAGAAAGCACGCGCACGTGTGTGTGTGTGTGTGTGTGTGTGTGTGTGTGTGTGTGTGTGTGTGTGTGTTTGTGTATTTTATGGTACTGGGAATTGAACCCAGGACATTAGCTTTGAGATACATCTTGGGCCCCCTCTATTGTTTATTTGGGAAAATCTCAGTTGTTAGGTTGCCCAGGCTTGAACTTTCAATCCTCCTACCTCAGCCTCCTGAAGTGCTGAGATTACAGCTCCATCTGTGATGCCAGGCCTGGCTGTGTGTGTGGCTGTGAACAAATCCCAGGACCTTGTGCATGCTGCGTATGCTCTCTACCACTGAGTTGTACCCCCAGCTCCCTGAACCCACCCTGGGTTTGGAGTGTGTCACGTGGGTCTCAGGATGGTGTCTGGCACTGGCAGCTGTGGCTGGTGCTGACTGTGTGGATGGACAGAGCTGTGGACAGAGGAGAGAAGGGGAATCAGGGGAGGCTCTTGGGCTTTGGATGTTGCCTGGGCAGAAGGGGCTCCCTCTTTAAACTGAACAAAAACAGCAGGCCCTTGACTTTCAAGTTCACAGACTGTGCTCCGCAGCCATGGCTTCTCATTTCCCATGAGCCCTTTCTGCTGCAGGGGAAGATTTCAGGGCTCTTTGGGTGCCGGAGGCTTGGCAGGCACCTCCTGAAACTGAGGACCCTGAGTATGACATGCTTTCTCCTGGAAGATGACTTTACACAAAAATTCTTTGAGGCCTGAGGGATCCCCTGCAGGGGGATCATCCTTGCCCACCCTGGGTGATGAGGATTTGATAGCGAGTTCTGTGGCTACCTCTTGGTGTGACCCTGAGGACTCAGGTTTGGAGGCTGTCTTCTAGGTAATGGTTTCCTCAGTTGCAGGGGTCAAGTTCAGGGGCGTGCCTACCTGTGGCTCGTGAGTGTCTGTGCGCCCATGTGCACAGGTGCTATGCTATTAGGGGACAGTGTGTGTTGGGTGTGGCCACAGCCAACTGTGTGCATCTGTGAATGCATTTCTCATGGGGCAGATGTTTGTGAGTGCACAGCTCTGCCTGTTTGGGAGTGTACTGGGAACTTGTTCTGACTGTTCATGGATTTTAAGTGTGTGAGTGTGTGGAGGTCGGAGTTCACAGACACTGTGCAGATGTGTATGTGCACATGTGGGCATGGCCTTTAGGAAGTCACTGGGCTGGCCAGTCCTGGCAGTGGAGGGCACAGCCTGCGTCACGCCAATTGGAAGGGAGCCCTGCACTCAATGTCCCAGGTGTTTGAGGATACTCAGTCTGTAGTTGGGAGACCGCATCGCAGGGAATACAGTGTATGTGCCCTAGAATGTTGCATCTTGGTGGACGCATGTCTTCGATGCTTTCTTTGCTCTGACAGAATACCTAGCCGTCATAATTTAAGAGAAGATAGGTTTATTTTAGCTCACAGTTTCGGAAGGTCTCAGTCCATTCATGGGTGGCTGGCAATGGTGGAAGGTCTGGCAGAGGCCTAGCCAGAGAAAAACTGTTCATCCCATGGAGGACAAGTAGCAGAGTGCTAGAGAAAGAGCGGAGCTTGCATACCCTTCCAGGTCATTTCCCGGTGATCTGCCTCTTCTGGGTCAAGCCCCAGGGATCCACGCACGCCTTGACCAGGCCTCACCTTTTAACAGCACAGAAAATTAATGGCACTAACTCCTATGATTGAATTACTTTACAAACAGGCTTTTGGGGGACACTCCAGATGCAAACTATAACACCCTATATATGTCCCTCTCCCCCTCAGCTTTCAGGTTCTGAAGGCATCCTCTGAGCTTTCTGATGGCTGGCTCCCACTGCCCCTCAGCATAGTCCTGCTGGAAATCCTCCAGCCTCCTTTCTCCATGCCCCCTGCTGCAGGCCCTTTGCATCCTCTCAGCACAGCTCCAGCACGAGTGCTGGCTTACTTGTCCATCTTCCCAGCTGGACCTGGGTGCACTGGTAGGGCTTATGTCTCTCGCTTTGTGCCTACTGTCATCAAGGACTGTGTTCTAGATTTGGGGCTTGAGGTGCTTGTGCTGAAGAATGGCCACATGCTGTCCACTTCCCTATGGGAGAGTGATTTGAGGTGGGATTGACATAAGACAAAACCTGGTGGGAATTCTGGCCTTTCTTCTACTCTTGTCTTGGGCTAGGTGATGAAACTCAATTTCCACATCTTGAGTAGGGCTAGTAACTCATGCAGTACTGTGGGGATCAGGCTCAAGCTCACTAATGGAGGGTGCGCCGCAGTGCGCCAAACCCCTGGTGGGCACTCTATAAGTGTAATACTCAGTGTTACTGTTGAGTGCAGCCAACTGCACTGGCTCTACCTATCTGCCTGGCTTCTGGAGGGGCTGGAAGAGGCTCCTTCATTCTCACGCCACACCCAAGACACCCATCTGCCCAGTCTGAGTTAATCCCTTTGAGCCTACTCTCTGGTTATGAAAGCTGTCTCTCCGGTGTACCTGGTCCCAGATGGCCAGGAAACCTCATTTTTCCTGGCCGTGTGCAGCTCCATGGCAGCGAATGAAAGTTTTAAGGATGACATGGCCAGGTAAAGTTGAAAGGGCAGCTGACTGGCCCTGCCTTGGGTTGCATCGCTCGTCTACAAGCCCCAAGGCCTCTCTGTTGCAGAGAGGGCAGCTGCAGCAGGGGTGGTGCTCTCAGCTGGGGCTGAGGCCAGTTTCGGAGGCTTAGTGGGTGTGTTCCAGCATTCTGCTGGAGTCCAGGGGTGTCTGCATCTGTAAAAGGGCCAGGTGGGGCTGACTGGTTCCCCAGTGCGGGTACTTTCTTCCCTCTTGGGGTCTTGTGATTTTAAGGGGCCAGTTGAAGGCTTCTCCCTTTCTCAGACTTGCAGATTCCTGTGAAGACAAGACCAGTGCTGTTGGAAGCCATGTGCTCTGGAGGAGTACTGGGACTCTGACGATGGGAGTCTCGAGACTGAGCTAGATACCAGGTCTAGCTCCGACCCTGTGTTGGGCTGCTTGTTGTAGGCCTTGTGGCCAGAGGGGGATGTGACTGGCTGCCTTTGTCTTCTGTTCACAAGGGCCCTCGCCTTGCTGAACAAAGGCTCCTCAAAGTAAGGGAGAAGAAACCCTTCCTCCAGGTAGGCGTGGGTTCCTCTCTTCCCTCCTGTCTCCTCATGGCTGCTGGGGAGAGTGCTGTGATTGGTTAGCAGTGTCTACCATGGACCAGGATGGGCTTGGTTGACAGTCTGTGTTGTTTCCCTACCAACTTTAGGACAGAATCCTCTTTAAGTTTTTAGGTAACATCCAAGGCTTTCCTCCTCTGAGGAGACTTCTCTTGCCCTTGACACTTGGCATCTTCCCCTACAACTCATTATTACTCTTGTTTTTCATTTCCATGTGGCAAAGCCTTCTGTGGGTACGGAATGTGCTCATTTGGCTATGTACAGAAATATGTTCCTTTGGCGATAGCTTAGCACCAGGGAGCACTCAGGAAATGGCACAGTGCATGATTTACCGGAAATGGTTAGTTCTGCATCTCCGGGAACACTCAGGTGGCCAATTTCAGACTGAGGCATAGGATGGGGCTGTGCCGAGCCTGGGCCCATGAAGCCTCCCAGCTCTGTATACATGACACTTGGAACTTGAGGCGTGAGGGGACTTAGTATTCTTTGCAGCGGATGAATGTTTTGCAGTGTACTTTTAATGATTACAAACAAATAGTTAATGCTTAGGAAATCTGAGGATAGTACTTATCTAAATGAGAAGGATAAAGCCGCTGCCTTGCCACAGTTCAGGAGAACCATTGCTGACAGGTGTGTCTCCTTCTGGGACCTGCGTTAAGACAGCCTGCTGAACTTGGAACTTCACATGCTGAGTCTTGTACTTAAATCTTAGCCTCTTCATCCCCAGTGCTGGGGATGGAACCCAGGGCCTTTGTTCTGTGATACACCCCCCAGACCAGTTCTTGATTTTGATTTTGAGATAGGGTCTTGTTAAGTTGCTAAGTTGCCCAGACCAGGCTCAAACTAGGGATCCTCTTGCCTCAGCTTCCCAGAGTGCTGGGATTGCAGACCTGTACCGCTACGCCCGGCTTTGACCTTCGTGTTACGGTATTATCCAAGAGTGGTCTAGGGATGAATACTCTGTCATTTGGATCTGCTGGGGTTGCCTGTCAGCTCTTTGCTGGCTGATTGGGGTTGTGTTTTCCTTTTGATATTACGTGCCTTCCTGTGACAAACAGCTTTGTAGGTAAAAAAGTCACATTGTGGGATAGGCTGCTTCAAATGGAACAAGTAAGTGAGAATGGGAGTACCCTAGAACACATGTTTTACACACATGCACACATGGGGGGGTATCAAGGGTTGTACCTGGGTCTTTATAACTCAACTATATATCCCTAGTTCTTTTTAATTGTTTTTACTTTATTTATTTTGAGAGAGGGTCTCACTCTGTAGCCAAGGCTAGTCCTGAACTCACTTTGTAGCCCAGGCTGGCCTTGGACTCTGCAGTCCTCCTGCCTCAGCCTCCCCAGTGCTGACATAGGCATGTGCCACCATGCCCAGCTTTATGTGGTGCTGGGGAATCGAACGAACTCAGGGCCTTGCACTTGCTAGGCAAGCGCTTTAACTTCTGTGCCATTCTTCTAGCCCCTGCTTTTTATTTTTTATTTTGAGACAAGGTATAAATTGCCAGATCGCCCAGGTCGGGTTTCAACCTGAGATCCTCCTGCTTCAGCCTCTCTGAGTGCTGGGGTTACTGGTGTGGATGAAATTTTTCAAGGCACTTTTGGGTAAAGGTGAAGAGAGCTGGCCTCAGAGTGTGGGCCTATGGTGCCGTGATGAGGCCTGTAGTGCCATGACAGAGGTAGCCTGATGGTGGTGACATTCGGACATTACTTTTCTGAAGAGAGACAAGCCCTGCAGCTTGAGCACGGAGGAATCGTGGCATTGCATGTGGCGTCCTGCCACCTACCGGGGACAGCTCTCACAGCTCAGGCCGGTGCTGAATGTGGTTGGGAAGGCCACGGGGTCCTCTGGGCCAACATGCTGATGGCCTCTGGACGCCATGGCAGCCTCACTTCTACCTGTGCCAGGCCCAGTGTGGTTGGTGATAAAGAGAGAGGATTAGCTGTGCTCGCCTGCTTGTGGCACACAGAAGCCACCTGTCTTGGCACGGCTGCAGGTAGCTCTGTGTTCCAAGCAAAAGATCAAAACCTAACAACCCTCGGCCTGGAGATCTACATTCTTTTAAAACTCAGGAAACCTGAAATAACACCTATCCGTGTTCTTTTGAGGGCGTTGCATATTAGGTCCTCATCCTCTTATGCAGGTAAAGTAGTGGACGCTTGCCTTGAACAGAGGCTGGCTGCTGGGTTGCCACAGTCCTCACCACTCCCTATTGCCTCTGCCCTGGCCTGCTGTCTCATGACGTCATACACAGGTATGGGAATTGGTGGCTGTTGCCCTAGAGTGTCTAGAGTAATGCCCACTGCCAGCTGCTTTGTGACCTTTCTACACCAGACCCTATTCCGTGATGTCCCCCCCCCCCCCCCGGCCCCATGACATCTTGGGCTCTCACCTGACTTGTGCCAGGCTTTAAAGCTTTATTCCCAGAGGTGTGTCTTCGTGAGAGGTCGAGGAGCATCTCCCACTTCCACCTCCACCTTGGAGAACGCTGCCCCTTGCCAGGGCCAGCAGGCCAGGACGCAGAATGCTGGGACCTCGCTGTCTCGCTGGCCCCCAGCTTGCCACCGCCTCTTCTGTGACAGCTTCTGCACTCCACACTAATTCAAACTTTGTGCAGACGGGAGCCCACTCGGCATTTCAAACCATTTAACCTGCTGTGATTGAAGCTGTGGCAATTAAATTTTAATTGAGATGCACGCTGCTTAAGCAGACACAAGACAGCGACTGCTATTGCTAATTAATTTTCTTCCGAAATGACAACATTTAATAATTATGTTCCATGACGCCCGTGTTATTTATACAGCCTCCCTCCTGGCACCGCTCAGCGGTACCCATCCAGAGCTAGGTGGTGGTGGTCTCATGCACAGTTCTGCCCTGCTGGTGGGCGAGGTGCCACTCTCGGGCTTGGAGGAGCCTGCTGGTGTCTGCCTTTCGAGGGAGGCACCGAGGTCCTCGGCAGAGCCCTTCACAGAGTGCCAAGGGCTTCCTGCCAGGGTTCGGTCTTTAGAGTCCCTAAGGAGCCCCTGATGTGTTTAGCCAATGAATGGCCTTTCTAGTTAAAAAAGTTGAGCTGGGTGTGACGGTACAGGTGTGTAATCCCAGCACTCTGGGAGGCTGAGGCAGAAGGATCATAAGTTCAAGTCCAGCCTTGACACTTAGCAATTTAGCCAGACCTTATAAATAAATAAATAAATAAATAAATAAATAAATAAATAAATAAATAAATGGCTGAGATGTATCAGTAGCTCAGTGGGAAGGCTCCGGGTTCAGTCTCATGTACTCTTCCTCCCCCCTCCCCCCCGCCACTCCCCCAAATAATCTGCAGGAGAACAAAGTAAGAGAGCCTCAAGATCTGGAACATTCTGTGAATGTAGCTTTTGAGTGTGACCTTGGGCAGGCTTCTTGGCTTCCTTACCTATGAGGGGGAAAGAACAGGCTGTCCCCCTGTGGGAAGGGAGGCCAGGTGGACCCTGGGTGTGGTGCTGTGTGGCAGGGGCATGCCAGGCCATGGCGTTTGTCCTGGCCCGCCTCCCCTGGGCTCCTTCACTGTTCTTGGACATGCAGGCGCCATCCATGACCTTGGGGAAAGGCTCCGCAAGCCCTCTCAGATGGGGCTGACTGGCTGTTCTTGTGGCTGTCACCAGGGGTCTGAGCTGTGGCAGGATGGAAGGGTCAGGAAACAGCGTTGAGCACCATCTGTGTCTAGGTCGTGATGCGTATGGATGCATTCGGTGGTCCCGTGGGGCGCCATTCCTGTGAGGCCTGAGAGGCAGCTGCACGGCTCGGGAGAGGCACCCACGTTATCCCCATGTTAGCTTGCATCTAGCCCTGCCCATACTGTCTGTCCCCTTCCAGCTGCGTGTGTGTATGTGTTTCTGGAGATGGAGCCCAGGCTCTTCTCACTGAGCTATATTCCCAGCTTTTAAAATTTTCTTATTTAGAGAGAGACTCAGTAAGTGACTAAGTTGCCTCAGCTGGGCTTGAACTTGTGATCCTCTTGCCCCAGCCTTCCAGGGTATAGATATTCCAGGTGTGTACCACCATGCTGACAGCTGTTAGTTTTCAAGAAGAAGCGCAGTCCAGGCTGAGCTGGGGGAGGCAGCCTAGCAGGTGGCATGCCCTGGGCAGGGGAGCAGGCAGGAGGATGCGCGCTGCACAGGGAAGGGTCCAGCCGGTTGGGAACTACCTTTGGGCCAGCCTGTGGGTGGGGCAAGGCAGGGAGCCTGGGCGATTGCACAGGGGTGGGGTCAGGGCCTTTCCCACCTGTAAACCCTTCTCTCAGCTGGTCCCAGGGGGGCCCCACCCTGTCTCTGCTCCAGCTGTGAGCTTTGGGGTAGCCAACATATGGGGGGGGGGATGCTGTCAGTGTGTGTGTGTGTGTGTGTGTGTGTGTGTGTGTTTGTGTGTGTGTGTGTGTGTTTGTGTGAGAGATGAAGAGAGACTTTATGAGCACATATACTGTGTGCCAGTGTGTGTGTGTCAGTGTGAGTGCTTATGTGAGTGTAAGCAGGCTGTGCCTTCATGGGTGTGTGTGTGACTGTGTGGCTGGGAGCGATATCGGGGAGGGCAGGACATGTGAGCGTGAGCCAGGGCCTACTGAGTTGGTGTATTAGTGTGTGTGAGGACAGTGTGAATTTATGTGTGCACGTGTGTGAGCAGAAGTGAGTCCAAAGAGAGAAATGAGCCATGTGTGAGTATGAGTGTGCAAGATGGAGTGAGGAAATGGGATGGGGTGGTGGGGCACGTGTGCCTGGGCCCCACTGTGGGGAGGGGGCTGCAGCCTTGTAGGCCCTCTCCGTGCTCCTTGGCCCCCCTCTGCAGGACCCTGTGCCCAGCATAATATCTTGTGTGCAGTAAGGGAGCCGAGCAGCATCAGGGGTTGGAGACACAACCCAGGAGTGTAGGCAGATATTTTCCTCTGGAGGATGCAGAGCCAGGATGCTCTTGTTTTGAGGGGACACTGGTGAATGTGGCATGGGACATCTGCCCAAAACCTGGCTGGGGTGGCTGTGTATCTAGGGCATAAACGTGAGACATTTGTACCCAGAGCAGATACGGATTCCAGTGTGGTTGGGGTGGGGAGAACAGACTGGGGTGCAGGAGCTTGTGGAAGTTAGGGAGGCACATATTTGTAACTTCCTCTGGGCAGGGCCCCAGCTGTGCATGTGGCGTTGAACGTCGGGTGGGCAGAGGAACTGGCACAGGTTGATGTGGTGGTGGCCCTGGACTTGGTTCTACTTGGAGAAAGGAGGTGGTGAAGCACTCACTGTAAACACAGCTAGTTCTACCCAAGCATGGGTCTTTTGCCTGGAGGCTGTGCGAGCCTGCCCCAGGTCCTCCCTGTGCTGAGAGGCCCCCCACTTCCTTGCCAGCCTGTGGGCTTCCTAGCCGGCTTTGAGGTGCCTCAGAACTCTCATGCTTGGCTTCTTGCTGCGTCCCTCTTCTCCTGTGACTCAAAATGCAACTCTGATTGGTCCTGATTTGTCCTGGCAGCCCTTGCCGTCGCCCACACAGCCAGAGTGGGTAATTAAGGGAGCAAAGCAGGTTGCCTGCCAGGTTCCCAGGGCAGGTGACGTAGTTCTGAGACGAGCCCTAGTCTCTGTGACAGGCGTGTGAACGGCATGGGCAGGTGCTCTCTGGGTTCTGGAGTGTCTGGAGGGCAGGTGGATCTTCACATTCTCCCAGCTGGTGGGGAGAGATGGAGGGTGGAGCCTCCTTGCACCTGGCTGCCTGTGTTCTATGGGTACAGCAGGCAGGGGGCATGTCCAGGTGGCCAAGTATAAAGTTTCTTTGTGGCTTACCTGAGATGCTGGAGGGCGTGGTGCACTGACCTTGTGGACCTGGAGCCTCTGCCTGCTTGCCTTGTTCTTGGGAGCTGTGACAAGGATGCCGCTGGTTTGACTGGGAAACACAGAGGCTTTGTATATGCACTGCTGGTCCTGCCAGTGAAGTGCTGGGCTGAACTTAAGACGCGGCGTCTCGGGCCACCAACCCTGACCCGGGACATGGTGAGGGGAAATGAGAAAGCAGAGCATCTGGGTTCAGAGTCCTTGGGTGGCCAGGAACCAGGCTGGCAGGGTGTTACAGCACAGGGAGGAATATGACATTTCTGTTTGCCGTGTACGTGCACCTCCCCACGCACAGTGCAGATCTGTACGGTCTCCAGAGTGCATTTGTGCCCAGTGGCACTGCACTGAGTACTTACATGCATTGGCTCAAGTGAAGCATCTGCAGACAGACTGATGGACATCATATTCCTGTCACCGTTCTTTTTTACAGAACCGGGCACTGTGGCTCGGGAGGGTGGTGCAATTTTCTTGAAGTCTCATCTGGAAAGACCTGCTGGTCTCATTGCCTCCTGAGAAAGTGTCCTGACAGTTGCTCCTGCACAGGCTGTGTGAACGCAGGCCAGGGCTGGGCAGTGGGGTCAGAGCCTCCTGTAGCACCTTCCTGGCTGCCCAGTTTCCAGTGGTGTCATGGAAGCTGCATGTGGGAGCACTGGTGCCTGGAAGGGAAGATGCCACAGAGTCCCTGTGCAGAAGGAACTGAGATGCGCCAGCCTGTAACATGCCTGGGCGCTGTCTGGGCTAACTGTTTCTTCTTCCTGTCTGTCCAGCAGGAGGATTTAGACTTGTGGTTCAGTAGTAACAGTGGCTGATCCATATTGAGAGTTCCCTGAGCCAGACATCTTGTATCCATTCTCTAACTCCGAGGCCCCCAACATTTAGACTCTGGGGACTGGTCGAGTTGAAGACAGTCCTCCCAAGGACGGGCAGGTGTTTACTTGTTTAGTGGTAGGTTGTGGGAGGACAGCTTTGAGATGGTGAATAGCAACAGGAGAGAGGTGGAGGGTGAGCTCCGCCTCCTGTCAGCTGGCAGCAGCATTAGAACCTAATGGTCCTAGCTGACAGGAGGCGGGCTTTGCTCACAGCTCATCTGCCCTGAGGGCCTGGTTCTTCCAAGGCCATGGACTTGTGGCCTGGGGCTTGGGCCCAGGCTGTAACCCATCCTTTAAGGGATGGAGGAGGAGGTAGAGGGACCAAGGGGAACTGAGGCACTGAGAAGTTAACTAACTTGTCCAAGGGCTTGTAGCAGATGAGAAGAAGCCATGGGGTTAGACAGTCTGGCTGCCAGAAGTGTCCTTCCTGTTAACCACAGTGCAGTCCCCGTGTCCTCCTTCCGGCACCAGAGGGTGAGTGTGGGGGTGGGTAGGCTCTGAGTGTGTGTGTGTGTGTGTGTGTGTGTGTGTGTGTGTGTGTATGTGTGTGCGTGCGTGTGTGTGTGTGTGCGTGCCTGTGCCTGTGGGTACATGTCTGTGTGTATGTGTCATGCATGTGTGTTTAGGCAACTGGGGAAAGAAAACAGCACACGCATGCTCTGCAGCTCTGTAGACATCACTGCATGGTAAAGGAATGTGGGCTCAGCACCACAGGTGTTCCTTAATAGAGTGAGTGTAAGTACCTATGGCTCTGTCAGGGCTCAGAAAGGCATCTATCACTTGGGGCTTCCTAAGCAGATTGTGGTGAAAAGGAAGCTTTGTGTGAGTGTTCACACACACACACACACACACACACACACACACACGCACATACATGCCTTTTTGGCAGCTGGAAAGCAGTCTCTCCTTGAATTCAGATGAAGCAGACATGTTGGGACCAGGAAAGTCTCACTGCTGAGCTCCAGTGGCAGTGAGCCAGCGTGATTAGGGTCGGCTTCCCTCCCTTCTTCCTGATGAGCAGAGGCCTCGCCACTGAATGTGGAGCCTGGCTCCTCCCCCTTCTGGTGGGGGGAGAGAGAGAGAGAGAGAGAGAGAGAGAGAGAGAGAGAGAGTATGCGTTCACACACACATGTACAGGCATCATAGGGGACGCCCCTCCCTTAGTCCAGGCATCCTGCTGCCCTCTCTGCTGGTCCTCAGGTGAGCTATTTCTTCATGTTCTCAGAGGCCGGAGAGTGAGCCTCTAGGTTCTTACGGACAGACAACTTTAAGAAAAGTAACAGTTCTTGGCCTGCTGGCAGAAGACTGTAATCTTAGCACTCTGGGAGCCTGAGGCAGGAGGATTGCAAGTTCAAGCCCATCCTGTACAACTCAACAACTTGGTGTAACCCTGCCTCAAAATCAAAAATCAAAAATAGGCTGGGGATGTAGCTCAGTGTGAAGGTCCTGGGCTTGATCTCCAGTATCACAAAAATAAAGAAGGAAGGAAGGAAGGAGGAAAGAAAGTCATAGTTACTTATTGGTTGCTGGGACACATTACCTGACACCCGCAAATTAAGGGGGAAAAGTTTATTTTAGTTCATTTTCACAAAGTCTTAGTCCATTTATGGGTGGCTGGCAATGGCAGTAGGGTCTGGCAGAGAGCAGCTGTGCATGGCAGTGTACGAGGAAGGATCAGGGACCCAGAAAAAGCTGGGACAAGAGTTTATATCCTTGTAGGCCACAGGCCCAGTAATGTATCACATTCCTGTAATCTAGCTTGTGCCTGTAATCCAGCCCTCCTGACCAGGCCCCACCTCCTAACAGCTCATGAAATCTATTAACATCCAAATGCGTGAGGCTTTGGGGGACGTTCCAGATTCAAACTGTAACAGTGATGCTGCTGGCAGGCCTGCTGTCAGCCCACCCTCCCAGCTAGTACCTGCTCCAGGATTTAGAAGCTACAAGGTCAGGAGCTCAGGCTCGTGGGGGTCTGTTAGGTGACTGTGAAGGTTCCAAGAGGCATCTGCAAAGGCCATTAGTTTGCAAAGTGCCAGGGAGCGTTTGTATCATAGTATAAATTCTCTCATCAACTTTGTCACCTCTTGAGACAGACCCTTCTATGTTTCCCCTGAACCTTCAAATCCAGCTTTATCTTTGGTTGGCACATGCTCTCTTTTAGTGACTTTTTAAAAAATCATGTGACATGATACCTACAACTTAAAAGAGGAGAGGTTTATTTTGGCTCACAGTTTCAGAAGTGTCAGTCCATGCCTGGTCAGCTTCAAGGCAGAAATAGAAGTGGTGGGAAGGGGTTTGGAAAGGGCAAACATTGGGCCTGGGTACAGGAAAGCTATTCATGACGTGGTGGCCAGGAAGCCAAGGAAGGAGCCAGGAGGAAGAATATATCCTTACAGGTCATAGCTTCAGTAGTCCCTCCCTCCAGCCAGGCCCCACCACTGCCAGCACATTAGGTCATCTGTGCAATTAGTCCACTGATGAATGTAGAACTCCATGATCCAACCACCTTCCAAGTACATGAGGCTTCTGGGGGCATTTTAAATTTAAACCATTCCAGGCTCTCTTCTCTGTACCTCTCCCTGCCTGGGGCCTGCCCACTCTGCCCCTCTGCTTTGTGGCCATGCAGGTTTTCTTGTCTCACTTTCCGGCCTTTCCAAGATGATAACCTGGACTCATCCTGTGGGCAGTGCAGCTGGACTCCAAGGTCTCCACCTCTGGGATGGCCCCTGTACACTCACAGTCCCGAGCAACTCTTCATCCCAGTCTGGCACTGTCTCTGCTGTCTTTCACATATGTGCCCTCTCCTGTCCGCAGGGCCCAGCCTGCTGATAAGTGCTAGCCCTAGGAGACCTTTGAATACAGATGGAACAGGGGCCAGGGACCAGTTGCCAGGAAGAGCATCCGTAGCCAGGTCCTGCTGCACACATTCGCTCCTGGTTCTTCCATGAGCCACCAGGGGAGTTGGGCTGTTACAGACCAAATGACACCCCATGGTGGTCTGTCTCTGAGAACCTTTCCTCAGCTCTCTGGGGCTTTCTGTTGTGTTTTGAACAGTATTATGGTATCAGAAAGTTGATGATGGTGGGGACTCACCCCGCCTGTGTTTACAGACAGAGCTGTTGCCTGTCTGCAGTCGTGGTATCCCCAGCTGACCTAGAGCCTGAAGTAGGCTGCCCTTCCACCACAGTGTGCTCAGTCTCCCTCATGTCCCACAGGTGTCAAAGTTCCCTTCATCCCATTCTGAGCCTGGGAGGCTCCCCCAGAACTTTACAACGGCATAGTAATGTCTTGAGATCTCTGTCCACACTTTAGGTCCAAAGTAAGCGCAGATTTACCATTCCTTGTGTCTTAGTTACTTTCTCACAATATCTGACACCCACAGCCTAAGGGAGGAGAGATTTATTTTAGCTCATGGTTTCAGAAGGTGTCAGCCTTGTCGAGGGCAGCTCACAATGGTGGAAGCTGTGGCAGAGGAACTCTTCAAGGCATTGCAGCAGGAAGCCAGGTGAGTGAGGATGGGCGGAACCAGCACACACCCATCCAGGTCAGTCCCCAAGCTTTTGCCCCTCCAGCCAAGCCCCACCTCCCAACAGCACTTGGAACCCAAGGTACCCCACAACATCCAAATACATGAGGCTTCTGGGGGACATTCCAGGTCCAAACCACAGCACTCTGTGTTCATTAGTAAATATCATTTTAGTGGAAACAACCAGAATTACCTTTCAGTGAAGAATGTTACCAGGTTTAACCAAAATTCCATCCTAACACAAGATTTGTTCTTTTCCTGTATGTTCTCTCTTGTCCGTATGGTTTGTGTAACTAGTAGTGATTGAACTGTGTATTCAGTTTTGCTTTATCTTCAGTTACCCCATAACCTGAAGCCTCCCTGTATTTCTTGAAGTCTTTAGAGCTGTGGTCCTGTCCCTTTGTGTTACTGTGACATCAGAATACTAGCAGTGATCTGCCTCTCATTAGACATGTTGGTCGTGTTAGAAACGGCTTGTAGGAAATTTACCTGTCCAAACAAAGGATGGACATGGGAGGCACGGGTGACAAAAGTATGAGGCTCTAATTTTCTTTTTGCAAAAAGGGTGACCTTCCCATGTGCAAGTGGAGAGAGGCACACCGAAAATGTGGGAGGAACCGACTTAAATTCCTAGCTCTCAGGTCCCTCTCCCTGCCTCTTCCTATTGGCAGGATGCACAATCTTCCAGAGAAGATCTAAGGCACTGGCTCAGGGCCCAGTTCATCACGTCATATCCTTTATCCCTCCTTTCCCTTTCCGCCCTTGTCTGGTCACTTGGTCAGGTAAGGCTTGAAGATGTAAAGATCTGCCACCTTGAACAGTATGCCACTGCTACCGCTTAGGTGACGCTCATAGTTCCCCCCCCCTTTTTTTTTAACCATCTGCCACATTTTCATTTGTTTTTTTAAGAGCCAGTTTATCGCTCAAATTTTTAACATACAATAGCTCCTTTTATCATGGTCTGATGGGGACCAGTTAATCAGGTTGTCCTGTTCGTGTGACACAGAGATTTGTTTACTTAAGAGCACTCCTATAAGCCCTTAGATGAGACCCTGATACAGAATACTCCAGGGCCATTAACACCCGGCCCTATGGTGAGAGGAGTTCAGGCAGAAGTTACTACTTCTTTCATCTTTTTAAGCTAGCATTGCCCATCCAACATAGTATAAGCTCCCCTCTTGTTAGGTAGTATTTTGTTTAACATTATCCTGTTTATGTCATTGTAACGGTTGTTGACAGCATCCTTTCATCTAGCAGTAGCAGAGGCACATTGTTCAGGGTGCGATCTTTACATTTTTGTGCCTTACCTGACCAGGTGACCAGACAAAGGCGGAAAGGGAAAAGAGGGATAAAGGTAATGACATTGTGATGAACTTGGCCCTGAGCCAGTGCCTTAGATCTTCTGGAAGATTGTGCATCCTGCCAATAGGAAGAGGCAGGAGGAGGGACCTGCGAGCTAGGAATTTAAGTCGGTACCTCCATGTTTTTGGTGTGCCTCTCTCCACTTGCACGTGGAAAGGTCACCCTTTTTGAAAAAAAAAAATTAGAGCCTCCTATCAGTCATCTGTGCCTCCCATGTCCATCCTTTGTTTGGACAGGTAAATTTCCTATGAATCATTTTTAACAGTTGTGGACTGGATTGTGCGTATAGTTAGCTTTGAGGTGAGTATCTTCCATGTTCCTTCTTCTGGGTGACAGTGTCAGCCAGGAGTCCTGGCGTCTGAGCAGGCGTGTGGCACACCGGGGCCTTCCAGCTACAGAAACCACAGAGCAGTTCTACACTGGCTTAGCTGCCTTCCGTGTGTGAGATGTTATACTGGATGTGTTGTGGTTGTGACCCCATTTGTGACAATCTTGGAGCATCAAATCATTAGCTCCGTTTTCTGTGGAAAGGTACTGAGGTAAAGAGAAGCTGAGACACTTGGCCCATGGCTTATAGGAAGAGGCTGAGCCAGGCTTTAGATGCAGAGCTTCATTTGCCCAGCTTCTTGGTAGCATAAGTAGTAACGTCCCTGTCCCTGAAGATACGCAAGCAGAGCCTAGATGATGGTCTGGTTTGTTTTGGACCAGGGTTTCTCAGTCTTGGCACCATAGACCTTTGGGCTGGATAGTTTCCCACTGTGGGGGCTGTCCCAGGAATGGCAGGATGTTTATCAGCATTCACTGCCTCTTCTCCCTGGCTGCCGATAGCATAATTTGGAGACGACCAACATGTCTTCAAACATCGCCAGATAATCTCCCGGGGAACACTTCACCCAAGTGGAGAATTGCTGCTACAGGAGATACCTGAGTAGGACAAGAGGTCAATTTCTGAATCAGTTACAATCCCCAGGACCTTTAGGGGTCTCCCAGACTCCCATGCTCTGTGGGCTTTGTTGGTAGACTGGGTTCTCATCAATGTATGCTTGATGGCAGGGTTTGGTAAGGAGTCAACATGCACAAGTCATGGATCCAGGCCCTGGGGAGGTCCCGAGTGCCTCTGCCAGGCTGAGACCCCAGGGCAGTTTCCTTGAGATTGTGAGCTGTGCCATGGGGTGGTGAGCCTGGCTCCCGGGGATTGTGACAAGAGGTGCCTGAACCTGTTGCCCTGCTCTTGGAGTCTTGCCAGTTTGGAGGACTCTTTTGGTGAGGAAGTCACATATGGTGCCCTGGTCTCCCTTGCAGGCTGGGGACATCCCTGAGCATCGTTTCAGGATAATTTGCTGGAGAGCCCAGAACAGAGCTGACCCGTGGGACGACTCAGTGTCCAGGGTGGGAGACACCTGAGGAGGCTCTGAGTAGACAGGCCTGAAAGCTTATTTCCTGTCCAGAAGCCTTCGGAAGGCCCCGCCAACGACAGGGGCTTGATTGAGTGTGCCTTGGAGAGTCTCCTCCAAAAGAGAGAAGAAAGAACAAGCAGCCACTACAAAGCCACTTAATTCTGCATATGGGGTCATGCCAAGAACCGTGGAGACCTGTTCTTTTATCAGGAGGGTGGGGACTGTGGTGAGAGCCAAGGACAGGCATCAGCAAAACAGCACGGGGCCTTTGGCATCGTGCACCCCGCCCTCCTCCTCCCTCTAGCCCTCTCTCTATTGCATCCCCCTCCATTTAGAGAGCCAGCCTTTGATATGAAAACCACTTACGGTCTGACTTTATTCCAGGCAGGCTCCGCTGCATTTTGATAGGCTGCTCTTGAAAGCTAACAAGCTTCAAAGAAGCCACTCAGATGGTAGAATTTCAGGTAGGGACTTGGTGATTTTGTTTGTAGCCAGTAAGGTCTGTTCAGCACTGTCTAAGTGAGAGAGGAGCAACTAACTAGACTGTAGCTTCCTGAGCTTCCTGTCAGTCTCTGGGACCCTTAAACAGTGCTCACCACAGTGGGCCTAGGGATGCTCAGGCTGAGGTGGGAGGATCGCATGTTCGAGGCCTGCCTGGGCAACTTTGTGACACACTGTCTCAAAATAGAAATTATAATTAAAAAAAGGGCAGGAAGCGTAGCTCAGCCCAGTACCACGGAAACAAACAAGGAAACAAAACCAGATAACCAGCCCTCACCAGCTGCCTGCTGCATAGCAGCCACTAGAGGACATGGTCCAGGAGACAGCTCACATCAGGACACAGGGATTGTGTCTGGTGTTCACGCACTCTGTTTCTTAGACACTTGACTGTACGGCAGGAAGCATGTCAGAGTAGCAAAAGCCCAGCCCTGAACCACTCTGGTGCAGGCAGCAAACAGGTGGAACCTTGCTGAAGGTCTGTCCACTAGGCTGGGCTGTGATCGTGCCCAGAGATGGAGGTGTGGGGGAGGTGCGTGAGCCCCAAGTGCTCAATAAGTCTAGAGCCAGAGCCTTACCAGGGGACAGCTTAGCACCCCATGCTTAAAGATCGCAGGCAATTTGATCTTATTGGCTTCATTGCAAGAAAAATGCAGTCTGCCCTCCCTGATGATGCTGGCTGTTGGTTGCTGGCAGAATTTGAGGAAAGCCCGGGTTGTGCCTGGCAGAAGCAGCACACCCTGCAGAGACACAGGAAGGCTGGGTGCGGGCCTTGCCTTGGAGCGGCGGTGAGGAACATGGCTCAGCAAGTCAGAGCAGGAGATAGACCTGGAGGTGCCAGGGCCACACACACGGGCTCAGGTCTCCCTAGCCTTGAGGGGCAAAGCAACAGCCCACATCTCCAGTGCCTCGCCAGAGCCCAGTGCCATCCTGGCTAGGGTGACCTCAGGCCATGGAGCTTGTTGGTAAATGAAAGTAGCTTGGATTCTGATTGCCCCTTGCCATTGGCCGTCATTCCTCTTTCCACCCCACCATGGATAACATTATGCTTCCTGGGAGCCCATGCTTCATGTCTCATAGATGGGGCACTGAGCCCAGAATGGGGCAGGGTGGGGAATGGCACTTACCCTGAGTCAGACAGCCAGTGTGGAGAGGGAGTTACATGGTTAATGGGATTCTTGGTGCTGGCCCCTTTTGGGCTGCGAGAGTGGCTCCTTTTGACTGCAGCCTCATAAATGTGGGTCCTTAGAAAGTCTAAAGTGGTGGAATCCTGCTTTGATTCTCCCCAGATCCTGGACAAGTCCCCAAGCCCATTCCCTGGTCTTTTTAGAAGCTGGTGGATATGGTTGGGGTTGGGGAGGGACAAGTTCTCTCTTTGTACAGAGCAAGCTATTTATGCTATGCCCCCGAGCCCCAAATACCCCTCTCCAGCTGGCCATTCCACCTGGAGAAAACAACCCTTTTGAGTGGTTTGGAAGGCCATTGCCTTTTGAGTAATAAACATTCACCTTTTTATTCATCCTCAGAAAGTGTACCCGAGGAGCACTGCAGGCACTCTGAAAATAGGCGGAGCCAGTGCTAAGCACTATGCATAGCACAGCTTTTCTCTTAGGGAGGCTAGGGTTTAAGAAAAGAATGTAGGCATGATCCCCTCCCACTTTACCATGCTATCCTGGCCATGGCTATACTGCCCATGGCAGACATTAAGAGTTGATTGCTGCATCTCTTACAGCAGACATCATAAATTGATTATTGCACCTCTCTCAGCCTAAGAGAATCTATGCTGAACACAGGCCTCCCCCAGAGAGGGCTTACGGGTCATAGAAGGTGGGACCTGTAGGGATTGAGGGCTGAGAGGAGGTGAAGAGACAAAGAATCTTGAGGCTGTTTGTATGTTCATCTGAGTCAGCCATCAAGTGTTGGTTTGAGTCTGTCCCTGTTCTCTGTGTACTGAGGGACAGGCCAGCACCCTGGGAGGCTGAGGCAGGATCCCAAGTTCAATCCCAGCCTGGAAGACCTAGTAACTTAGTGAGAACCTGTCTCAAAACAAAAGTAAAAAATGGGCTGGGGAAGTGGCTCAGTGTGAAGGCCCAGGATCCATCCCCAGTGCCTCACACAAAAAAGGAAGGACACATGAATGACCTGGCAGGTTGTTGGAGCCCACTGACTTGAGGGGTCAGGGATACTGCAGGGAGACCAGCTGGGAGCATCTCCCTGACAGGGTAGTTGCTAGGGAAATGGCATTTCAGGCAGCGGGAGCAGTGTGACCAGAGTCTGACATAGCATGTCAGGAGTGGCAGCTGCAGGGCAGGGGAGGCTCATCTCAGGGCAGGTGAGCCTGATGCCCACACAGGCTGTGGCCCTGTGGATGGTGCCCAGCAATGCCTCTCGTTCTTTCTGCCCCTTTGGACCTCCCTTTCAGGGCCCACTTTGGGGATTTTCTAACTCACTCAGTCCTTTGTCCTTGCCCTGCCCCCTCCCTCAGCCTCAGCAGGGGCTAGGTGCCTGGTTTCTGGTGTGGGCCTGTCCCTGTGTCCTGGCGTCTGTCCCTCAGCCCCATGTCGCTGCAGAGGCCTTCTCCTTGCCCATGCCAGCCCCGGACGGTCAGTCCCCCCCCCCCCCCCCCACCGGGGGCAGAGGCCACACTTGTTTTTCCTCCCAACTCAGGAATTGTGCCTCAGAAACACACAATGCAGCTGTTAAAATATCTGGGTCTGGCGGGTGGGCTGCACAGTGGGCCCCTTGTTCATGCAGATTGGGCCTCAGAGAATGGCCCGGCCCTCTGCTGATGGGCGGCACCAGGGAGCGACCCCGGCCTCTGGGCTTTGGAGACTTTGGGATCTACAACAGCAGGTGCCACCCTGAGACTTGAAATGGCAGGCCCTAGAGGTACTGGCTCTGGGTGGTGGGAGAGGTGTCACGACACAGTAACCCCCCTCAGCATAGCCTCCTGCGGGGGGCGGGGGGGACACCTCGCATGGGCTTTGCTGGCCTTGAGGCCAGTGGACTCCAGGAGCTGCTCAAGCTGCAGTGATGATAACACCAGGGCCCTGTGCACTGGGACTGGGAGGAAGATGTTCATGCCCATTTTACACATGAGTTAACCAAGGCTTAGGGAGAAATGAGTTCTCGTCCACACAAGTGTTCTTTGTTGTCTGCACTCAGTGTCTTCCCTGTGAAAGTGCCAGCTGATGCCCTGTGCAGGGAGTGGTGTAAAAGTCTGTCACAGCACAGAGACTGGTTGGCTTCATCTGTGACCCACGGTATGAAGAACGTGGGCTCCTGGTTGTATAGCACGATGTCCTTGAGAAGGTAGCTACAGAGGGTAAGGTAGCCCTGAGAGGGTGCCTCTCTGCACAGAGCAGCATGGGAGTGCAGATACTAGAGGTGGCAAGAACCAGGTGTGTCGGGAAGTATGCGATCATGGGAGTGAGTGGAGTTGGGTGCCCTGCAGGAGGCTGCTGCCACGCCTGGGAGAA
This sequence comes from Ctenodactylus gundi, assembly GCA_004027205.1. NCBI lineage: Eukaryota > Metazoa > Chordata > Mammalia > Rodentia > Ctenodactylidae > Ctenodactylus > Ctenodactylus gundi. Next base: position 33,869 of record PVKB01005561.1, on the reverse strand, counting down.
GCAAACCCTCCCGCGGCCATCTCCTCTGAGGCGGCCCGAGTAGAAGGCCCTGCCTTTCCCATCAGCCATTGTGCATCTGTCCCGACCCAGCAAGTCAGTGAATTACGGTTAATTAGCTGTTCTCCTCAACACCAGCAAGCCCGGGGCTGGGCAAATTAGAGAGCTTTTGTACTTGGAAAACTGAATTCAAGTAGCGATAAAGAAGCAGGTGCACCCGCCAGTGCCAGCGGGGTGAGTTTTGCAGGATGCCTGCCCCCTGGCCATGCTGGGAGCTGAACCTTTGCCTTTGGCCTGCAGGGCCTGGGCTGCGGGGATCAGGAGGGAGACTGGGCTGTGCTGTGTGGAGGAGACCCAGGAGATGCACCTGCCTCCTTCCATCCTAAACTGCGGCCTTCTCCCGGGCTGCCCTTCCGGAGCCCCACAGCCCTCTTCCTCCTGGTTGGTCTCTGAGGTCGTCCTCCATGTGGGGATTCTCTCACCTTTTCTCTTGTCCGGGGAGATGCCATGGGCTTCTCCCCACCTCCTTGAGGTCAGAAAACTTGCTTTAAATGGTTGTTAAAAACCCTGATGACTTACAAATTAATAAGTAGAAAAAATTATTGAGGGTCCATGTGTCTGAACTGGACAAGAAGCAGCCTGCTGCGGTTGCCCCTACTGAGGCTGCCCCCTCCCCTCTACACCTCCCACCCTCCCTCCCCACCCTCCTCCTCCTCCTTGCCTTCTACTTTTGCTATGTTAGAATTTGAACCCAGGGCCTAGGGCATTCTTTTTTTCCCTTTCAGGCCAAGTTCAAGGCTTTTTCTTTTCCTCTGGGCTCCGGCCTGTGGGCCCTGGGAAGCTCCCCACCCTCTGCGGTCTGAAGCCTTCCCTTGCCGAGTTGCCACAAGCGTAGTCTCTGCTCTTGTAGCCTGGGCAGCCTTAGGCTTCCGTGAGCTCCTCAGTGTGTTTCTGCCAGCAGAGCAGCAGCTGTGCTCCCCACCATCCTCTCTGACACCCCGGGAATGCTTGCATACGGCGGGCATCTTTGTTTCTATGGAATTCAACCCCAAGCGAAAAAAGTAGAAAATAGAATCTTAGGAAGTTGCAGGAGGCCAGCAGCACTGCATACGTTGGCTTTGTGACCCCTTAGCCTCTCCTCTGCCTCTGTTTGGTTGGGGATGAGGACCGCAGTCCGCTAGAGGTGACCACAGTGAGCCTTGAAGTCACAGAGGGAAGCAGCTTACCTGCCATAGGGTCCCCTGTATGAGTGGCACCTTTGTTTTCTTTTTGTCTAGTCGTGACGTGCTTAGTGCGGGACACCCGGACAGAGGAGGGGACCATCAGAGAAGGGCGGGGTAGGTCAGCAGAACCCTCCTTTGGGGTCACCTGGGTCTGAGGCCCTGCTTGGTGGACCACTGGGGTTTCTTAGCTATGTCCCCTTCAGTGTCCTCACAGCCCACTGGGCACCAGTCTGGTTAGCAGGCCATTTGCCATGCCCGCAGGAGGCAGGTAAGGGGCAACTGTCTTCTGCAACCTCAGGGGTTGCGTTTCCCCGTGACCTTGGGAGGGGTACATTCCCTCGCAGTCCCAGGAAGCCCTGGTCTCAGTGGCAGAGCCCGGTGCCCTACCCTTCCCCCTCTATCTGCGCAGCCCAGGCTCCTAAGCATCACACTCTTTCAGGGTCTGGCTTCTCCTGCGCTTGCCCACTTCCCCAGAGTCCCAGCCTGGAGGTGGGGGCTGGGAGGGTGGAAGGGCAAACAGCCCAGGGCCAGGCGGCCAAAGGCAGAAAGAGCCTGGGCAAGGGCTTTGCCAGGCTGCCCGTCCCATTCTAGACAGCTGTGAGCAAACATCAGGCCGTCTTCTGAGCACCATGCTGGGTCTGCTTTTGGGCTCTTGGAATAGTTCTTGCAGCCGTGCTGGCTTTGGGCTCCTCAGGCACAGGCAGGTGGACAGAAGCAGATGCTGCCACAGGTGCTGCCTGCCACAGTCCTGGCTGTGCCCCAGTCCCCTGTGACCCTCAGTTGGAGAAGGGTGCTGCCCACAGAAAACCCCTGCCTTGCCCACTAGGCAGCTGCTATAGTATGAATTACTCTTCCAGAAGGGCAGCTGTCCCCCCAGACACTCTGGGAGGGGGTGAGAGTGCCACACAGGAGCAAATCAAGGCTCAGAGAGGGGCTGCACCTTGTGCACAGGCACACAGCAGACGCGACTGTCCTGATCTCAGCGCACTCCTGCTCTCAGTCTGAGAACTGAATGCAACCTACTTAAAAACAGGGTTATGTTGCTGCGAGCCGTGAAGGACCGACGGAGTGTCCCTTGCGAGGGTCCTCTCCCCTTGCTCGTCCATCCCCCTGCTATTGGGTGGGGCAGTGGACACGGGGTTGAAGCTCCCGTGCTCCCGATGGCAGAGCCCGCTTTGCCCCTATGTCGCTGGCCTCTGAGATGGGCCATTGGGCTGTGTCCCATATGATGAGCGCCATGGTTTCGCCATTTTCCAGAGAGAAACCTAGTTGTGCCAGGAGATGAAACCCGAGCGCTTGGAGTGCTCAGCCACGTGGGGTGAGTCCTGAGCACCACGGCTTGCCTTTTGGAGATGGAGCGGGCTCTGGGGGGAGTCATTATTCTGATCCCCGATCTGTGTCGCACTCATAACCTGCCTTCTGCTCCAGGAACTTTTACATATTTGATCTTAAAAATTTTAAGTCTGTGGAGAAGGCAGGGCTAGTGTTCATTAGCTTTAATGCATGCTTGTGTGGATCTGTATGAGTGCATGTGGTGAGTACAACTGTGTCTATGTATAGACTGCACATGGGTATGACTGAGCACATGTATGTGTGGAACATGTGACTGGGTTTGCACGCATAACCTCATCCATGCGCGTGTGTGATGCAGCATGCATGTGGGGGGATCCAGGTGTATGCATGCTTGAGTGTGCATGTGTGTATATGTGCTTGCACATGGCAGGCATCTTTGTGTCCCTAAAACATGTTGTGTGCTATGTGAGTGAGAAGCTGTGTGTGCCCCGTGTGAGGCTCAGGCACGTGTGCCGACCAGCTGAGATCAGAGAGCAGGTAAGGATGTTGTGGTGGCCTCAGCAGGCTGCGCAGGGAGGTGAGATCTCGTCTCTCCTGGAGGTGGATTTCGCTCTAATTCCTGTGACTCACTCGCTGGGGAGTTCAAAGCAGCCAGGTGGCGGGAGGTGTCTGGGATTGCAGGGTTCTGGGTGATTCGCTCATTCTGCTCTGATTATTAATTTATTCTTCAGTAACTCAGACTTCTTAACCCGTTCCTTGCGGAGGTGTAGTTATTATTACAGAATAGTGCTATAATGCATAGAATATAAAATATACAAGATTATGAAAGAAACCAGTTACATTGGATGCAACTAAAAATTCAGAGGCATCAGATGCATGATGTAGAATTGTGGGCGCATCTTTCCTGAGGCGTCAAATGCAAGGTGAGGGTGGAGGCTGTGATGCCCTAGGTGGGCAGCCGAGGCGAGCCCAGAGGATATTCCACGACATGGCATGGACGCAGGCAGGTGGCTGGCTCACAGGCACTGTGGTTTATGGGCTGCGAGTGTGCCCAGAGGAGACACCGGCTCCAGCTCCAAGGTGGAGAACATAAACATACCCCTTCCAGTTAGGTTGTGCAGTCTTGCTTTAATGGAAACTTATACATTATTTGGAAGCCGCGGACCTTCTGAGCACCCTGCTGAGTGTCTTCTCTACCTGTTTATTCATAAGAAACATTCACGAAGCTTTAAAAAAATGTATGTATTTTGTCACTGTCTATCCGTCAAGGCTTGTGGATACGGTGTCCAGGGGCCCGGGAATGCTCCTGTGGCTTCTGGGTGCGGCTGTCACTCCTGCTGAGGCCCCAGAAGCCGGGTGACCAGAGTGCACTGTTTCAGTGGAAAGCAAGCTCCCCCTAGCCTAGGCCTAGCACCACCCACCACTCCTACTGTGGCTCTTCAGAACTGCTGTTTCCTTTTATGGCTTGTCTGGGGCGCCAGGTGCTGCTAGGGCTGTGTGAGCTCTAGTGGAGAGTAAGTGTGGACTGTCCTCCCTGGGGAGCCTGCGGCATTGCCTCCCTGTCGGAGCAGTCACAGAGCCGATCTAGGACGGACCACCGGGCCCTCAGCTAAGGTTTGGGAACCAGGGCACCAGCCCCTCCCCACTGTCCCTAGGTTGCTTCCTGGTCCCAGGTGAGGCTGCCGACAGCAAGGAGTGAAAGTGGCTGCTGGGACCCTGGGCGCTTAGTGTTTACCTAGAAATTGTGCTAATCCCACTAATTCCCATGACTTACGCAGACTCTTGGCTCTGTCTCCTGCCTTCCTCTCTGGGAAGGTATGGGCAGGGGCCAGCAGCAGCTGCTCTTTGGAAGGTGAGGCTAGGGGCATGGCGGGCACTCCCCCACCCTACCGGAGCAGCCCACTGAGGGGGTACGTGAAACCCAGGTGCTTCTGTGTGTATAGTTGTTCCCCCAGCCCCAGAATCAGGCTGCCATAGTCCTGGGAATCCGAGTGAACCCCTTCTCTCACAGCACAGTACATGGTTCTGTTCCTGCAGTGACTGTACCCCAAGGCCTTGGGTGGTATTTTAGTGAAGGATCTGACTGTAGACCTGGCTCTTCTCACTCCTTGGAAGTGGCTTCTGGGCAGCTCACTTCCCCTCAGGGACCTTGGCTGCTCCTCAGTGAGAATCATGAGCATTTGCTCTGACCCTTAGCAGGGCGGGATGGTGGTGCAGGGAACAGAAGTCCTGAGGTGGGGTGTGGAGATAAGTCTTCCTCAGAATCTGCCTTTAGAGAGAGTTCATCCCCTCCTCACTGATGGAGTCTGATGGCTGTGTCTACATATGCTGGATGGGGCTGAAGAGCCTCACTGAGCCTCTGGTATAGGCACTGAGCCAACCACGCAGGCAGATCCCCTTGTGACCTCGTCATCTTCCAAAACCCCACCTCCTGACTCCATCGTCCAGGGGTTAGGTTTAGTGTATGGTTTTTGAGGTACACACACATTTATACCAAAGCATTCCTGTTACCCAAAACATCCTTTCTGGCCTAACCTTATATCCTTGACAGAAGTTTTTACTGTCTGATCTTTACTTTCGGATGTTCCCAACTCTACAGTCTGAAGGTTATGAGTTGTTGGGACTCAGTTTCCCCATCTGTGTTTGGAGAACGTCAATAGGTAGGAGCTTGCCTTCCTGTGCCAGGTGCTGGGTCTGGGGCTTGGTCACCAGGCCCTTGGGTTTGGTTGCAGGCTGTGCTCCGGCATGCCTCACAACTGCTGCTGGTTTCTGGTCCACAGAGATCCAAGGCCTCACGCGAGACATGGCTCCCTGCCCTTTCCTTATGCCCTTGGCAAGGGGACAGGGAATCTACTTGGGTGGGTGGGTCTGGAGATGCAAGGGTACGAGGTCCAGCCTGTGTTTTTCTTGTTGTTGGTGATGCTGGGGATTGAGCCTAGGGCCTTCACACTGAGCTACCAGTTTCATTTTTGCTTTGGGATGGAGTCTTGGCTAAATTGCTGTGGCTGGGCATGAACTTGTGATCCTCTTGACCCAGTCTCCCAAGTGCTGGGGTTACAGGCCTGTACCACCAGGCTTGGCTTAGCCTGGACTAAGAGGAAGGCAGAATCAAGCAGTGAGGCAAGTAGCATGCAGCAGATGGGAGCAGGCTGCATGGCAGATGTCATGGGGCCATGGGACTGGCCACACCATGGGGCGGTGGACGGGAAGGACTCCCGGCAGCCCGGCAGCTCCCAGCCGGCTCAGTGTAAGGCCTGAAGCGCTTTGGCATTGCAGAATCCCACCATGAAGAGCTGGTGACTCAAGTGGAGCGTAGTGGCAGATCCGTGTGGTCCTAGCTACTTGGGAGGCTGAGGCAAGAGGATCGCAATTCAGAGGTCAGCCTGAGCACCTCAGCAAGGCTCTGCCTCAGGAAAGGGGTTTGTGGGCATGTGAGATGGTTCAGCGGTGGAGCTCTTGCCACCATGCGGGAGGCCCTGGGCACCATCCCCAGTCTCCACGTGTGCTCAGCCCTTGGTACGGCACTCCCGTCCATCAGCCTGCTACTTCGGAGTGACAACCCCCCTGCTCCCGGCCCTGGTCACTCCTGTGCAGCTGGAACTGCTCAGGCATCTTCTCAGTCTCCCGGTACTCCGCTCTCTGAAGCCACCTGGAGATTGTGGTTGCTGCCCGGGACCCCACACTCTCCCGTTCTGATTTTCCCTTCCCTCCGTCCCCGCTGGCCACTTTGCTCACCCTGCTTGGCTGGCCACTGTTCTTTGTCCCCTGTCTGTGTGCCAGAACCATCTCTGCTTCACTGTTACCCCCTCCCTGGCACCTTGGCAGGTGGTTGCTAATTCCCTCTTCAATCCCCTGGCTTCCCCACTGGGCTCCAGACTTCTCTTCCCAACAGCCTCTTCTCCCCATCCCTCTGCAGGAATCAGTAGGCATCTTCAGCCTCACTAGGCCCAAACCGAGCTTCTGATTTCTGTCCCCAACATCACTCCTGCCTTGCTTTGATCCTGTGTTGCTTTTGTTGCTTTTTCTAGCACTGGGGCTTGAACCCAGGGCCTTTGCACATGCTGGACAAATACTTTAGTCCAGCCTTCACTCATCTTTGTAAGTGGTACCACCACTCACGTATCCTGGTGCTCAGTCAAAAATCAGAGGCATCTCAGACACTACCCTCCTCTTAAAATTTTTGACTTTCAAATTCTGCTCTGTGGCGTTTAATGCAATTGTGGTGATTAGCAGTTTCTATGAGTGAGGAAGTGCTGGTCCAAAGAGCCTTGGACCAGCTGGAGGCCTGGGCTTTGCTGCTCCCTGGGCCTTCACCTTGATCAGGCTACGCCTTAACCAGGACCTGCTGGGTTGTGGTAGGAGTGTGTCCTGTTCCCAGAATCTTGTTTTCCACACACTGGGAGTGTGACCCATTGTTGCACCCCGAAGCTCCCCAGCGCCTAGCGGGTGAGCTGCCTCACATCTGGAGACTCTTCAGAGTCTCATCCCTAGATCGGGACAGGGTAGCGTTGTCGCCTTCGACTCCCACCCTTCCTGTCCAGCTGCTCTGCTTTCTCTTCCCACACTGCTCCCCGCTGAGGAAGTCCAGCCCACGTTTACTCTCCCCTCTTCCTGTGATACTGCAAATTGGACCTGGGGCCTCCCCCCTGAGCTGTATCCCTTTTTTATTTTGTTACGAGATGTTGCTAAGTCTCTTAAATTGCCCAGGTGAGGACTGAATTTGCTATCCTCCTGCCTCAGCCTCTCAGAGTGCTGGGATCACAGATGCATGCCCTGTTGCAGGGCTCTTTTCTCTTACTTGCTTATTCCTAGATCAGTGTGTTGCATCAATCCATGATGCAAATTTGTTGGAAGAATGAGTGAATAAATGAGCCAACCTGTGAATAAGTAGAGGAAGGGTGGCTTCTCCCAAGCAGGGGGTGCAGGGTAACTTTGACCCTTCTTTGAAATCTTCTAGATGGCTGTGATTATATTTATTTTTGTTTTCCCTGTGATTCTAAGTTGGAAGTGATTCCTTCTGATTTCCTTTTTCCTGTAGGTCTGATCATCACTCCCGTCAGTGGGAACTTGTTGCTTAGCTTTGCAAAGATCTGGGTAAGAGGCAAGGAACATGCTCGGCTGCTGTCCATGTGGTCCGCTCAGCGGACCAGATGAACCTCGGGATGAATAATCCTCAAAAGTAATTAAACCCCCCTTCCCAATTAGAGGAGAGCGAGAAGCAAGTTGGCCCTGGTAGAAGCAGGGAATCTGGGTCGCGCTTCCCGCCCTGCTTGGGTGCAGCCTTGGTGAATCCCTTTGTCGTCTCCCTCAGGGTCGCCACCCAGGACTATGAGCGGCTGAGATGGAGGCGTCCGCCCCGGCCCCGGCCTCGGAGAAGAAAGAAGCCAAAAGCGGGATCCCGGAGGGCAGCGCTTTCCCTGACTCGGGGAAGAAGGCCTGCCCCCTCGCCGTGGCAGCAGCTGCGGCCGCTGTAGCTGCCCAAGGAGGTACTTTCTGATTCTCTCTCTTGGCGAGCTGAGGGGTGTTTTTCATCAGCGCATTAGGGTTTAATGAGAGTGGTTGTCCCCGGTCATGGGGAGGCGTGCTGGGTTTATGGAAGGTGGAGATCAGGGCGCCCCTGCCCCTGCAGGTTTTGTTGGAGGGCTGGCCACCCCAAATCTGGGGACGGAGCCATCCCCAACTGTGGTGGGCAAGGCCAGAGCACAGGGAGGGGGAAGGGCGGGGAGGTTGCTGTGTGACCCTGGGGTGCATTCGGGGGTGGCACGTTTAACATGTTCCTGCTCCTTGCCCGCCGAGGACTATTTTGGAAAGTAATTGTCTCCTGATGCTTTCTAGCTGTAATTAGAGGGTCAGGTATGGAATTTAGTATCTTAGGTGAATTTCTGGCCAACCTAATTATAACAGAAGGGAATCCATGAGCCACAGCCTCTCATTTTACTGCCCGAAGAGAAATCCTTTGGTTTCCACTGGTCTCTGCCAGCATCCCGTTGGGAAGGTTTGGCGGGAAGGCGAGACCTCCCATGACTGTGCAGCCCATCTGGAGGCCGCAGAACTATTTCTGTCTCTGAGGAGTGGAGAAACTGAGATTGCTTTTCTTTGCTCTTGTATTCAAGTGCACTTAGTCACGCCTGGCGCTCTGGCCACGTGGGGAGCCCAGCTCAGGGTGCTGCGAGGGAAGGCGCACCTCTGACCCCTGTGCGGCACGCACACTTGTGGCTCCTGGGCTCAGTACGCCAGACTGGGCTCGGTTTGCGCCTTGGCCTCTGCCACTGAGGGGATGCTGCGGTCCATGTGCTGTGCAGGGTGAAACTGGAACTAGAGCCCAGGGGAAATGGAAAGACCTCTGGAAGGCACAGGGGTTGTTTCTATAATTTATCATTTATTTTTGTGTTCATTGGTGGTACTGGAAATTGAGCCCAGGGCCCTGACACTGAGCTATATCCTCATCCTGTTTTTTCACGTAGATTTCGAGATGAAGTCTTGCTAAGTTGCTAAATTGTCCAGGCTGGGCTTAAATTTATAATTGTCCTGCCTCAGCTTCCCTGAGTGCTGGGATTATATGCCTGCGCCCTTGGGCCCAGCAGGAGTTGTGTTTCTAAGTGTGGACTTGAGAATCAGGTCATTGTTACTCAGGCCCGGAGAGGGTGATGTGAAGTTAACATTCAGCCCCCATGAAGATGTGAACATCTGGCCTCCTGACCTCGAGGGTTCCCTGGGATGCTGGTTCCCCCTGTGTGGCATGTGAGGCACAACCGTGGGGTCTGGATATGGAGAAGAGCTCCTACATGCTGTAGTAGGAGCTGAGCTGAAAGCCCCTGCTCACCCTGGGTAGGAGGAGTGGAGACAAGTGTGTCTAAGCTGGAGTCCTGGCCATGCCCACCTTGCCGTGACTCCTCAGCTCGGTCCTCTTCCTGATGCTCAGAGGCCCGGGGTGCTCCTTGGAGCCGGCCTGGGTGGATCTCTGGCCTGTCTCCCCAAGCGTACAGCGCAGTTTACTGCCAGGTCTTGGCAGCAGAAATCAGGCTAAGGTAGTCGTTACTACATGACGACGTAATTGGAGGAAGCACCTCTAGGGTCAGACCTGGTTGTCACTGTTGGGGTAAAAAATAGTACCCCAGGGGCCCCAGAGCTTGGAGCACCGCAGCTCCAAAGAAGCACCCCTACCGCCTGCCCTACCTAACCCAGGATGCCCTCCCTCACCACTTGCACAGGTAGCCTGTCTTCTTGGTCCCCAGCCCAGGGGAGCTTGGCCGATGAGGCTCCGCACAGGTCCAGCTGACCCTCACAAGCAGGTGTTCTGTCCTGGTCGGGTGCATGTGTTGCACGGAGTCCTAGGGGACCCATAATGTCCTCTCCATTGCTGCCTCCTGTGCTTCTTTCAGCAGTGCACGGCCCTAATGGAGTCTGGGAGGGGCTGCTGTTTATACTTGAAGCAAAGTGGGTACGGCGGGCTAGGTCCCCAGTGTTGGAAGACCAAGGCAGCTGCACTTCAGGGTGGGGGCAGGGAGGCCTGGTGGTGTAGCCTGAAGGCGCTGCCTAGGCCAGCTTTTTATGGTGTGTGTCCTGAGGGGATTTGAGAGAGAGAGAGAGAGAGAGAGATGTTATCCACAGGCTTTAAGATACTGGGCCCCTGATCTCCCCGGGTGGTGGCAGAGGAGGTGCTGTAACTGGTATGGTCTGCACACCTGAGTTCCGGGAAGGTCCCAAGGGTCTCTGATGTGGCCCTGCATGTAGGAGAGCACCCTGGCTGCAGTGGAGGTGAACACAGGGAAGCAGCAGGCAGCAGCAGGTGGCCTGTGTGGGTCCCATTAGGAGGAGAACAGTCTTGTGCTCAGTTCTCTTCTCAGCACTTGGTGCTGGGCCTGGCGGGAATAACACTGAGCCCTTGTGGATGTGAACTGTACAGGAAAAGGAATGAGTTTGTCATGGAGTGGGCCCAGGGGGCGGCCCTGGGAAGCCAGCAGGGTCTGTGAGGCGTTGGGTGCGCAGCCTGTGGGCGTGTGGCAAGGCGTGGACAGTGGGGGGGAGCAGTGTGGCTGCACAAAAGCCGGGCCACCCTGTGTCCTGGGCTGTCCAAGCTCCCCTGACCCCACCATCACCATTAATTGGGTGCTTCTGGCCCACCGGTTCAGGGTTGAATGACTTTGGCTGTTCTAACAGGGAGCATAGATTCAGGCGGGATGATTTGCACATTCCTCATATCTGTGAGAAGCTGGAACTAGTGTGACTGTCCGGCAGCAGGGGGTTGATTTATCCAACTCTGTGGACCATCTGGAATGAGATGTTAGGTATCACTGAAGATGCTTACTAAGATTTCATAACTCAAGGAGGGACATGCATGTGCTCTGATGGGAAGAGAGCAAACCAGGGTGCACGTAAGGACAAGTCTTCCCAGGAGGGAGAGAGTGGAGGGTCCTAGCAGGAGGCGGAGAGCCAGGCCAGAGCTCTGGTTCTCAGTCTGAGGCCTGAGCAGGCAGAGCCTCCGCTTTAGCAGCTATTGTTTACTCAGCTGAGACTGAGGCCAGGGGGAAATGGGACTTGCCCAAGGCCACTAGCGCTTAGACAGAGAGCTTGGCCTTGTGGTGTCCTACAAGTGATCTAGCCTTGAACTTTTGAATTTAGCTACATTCCCTGCCCATTTTTGATTTTTCGTTTTGAGACAAGGACTTGCTAAGTTGCCCAAGCAGGGCTCAAACTTGGGATCTTACTGTCTCAGCCTCCCAGAGTTCTGCGACTACATAGTGTCTTTCTAGTACAGTTGCCCCTTGATACCCATGAGGAATAATCCCCAAAGATCCAGAGTCTCTTAGATGATATGGCATAGTATTTGCATATAACCTAAACATTTAAATCACCTTTAGATTACTTATGATACGTAGTACACTGTAGGTGATGTGTAAATATTTGCTATACTCTATTGTTGAGGAAATACTGACATGAAAAATGTCTGAGCTTGTTTAGTACACATGTATTTCCCAAATGTTTTCTTTCAGCTCTTGGTTGAATTTGCTGAGACGGAATCCATGGAGGTGGAGGATTAGCTGTACTTGCTTCTATGAATTTTCAAAAATTTCCCCCAATTATTTGTTACTAATATGTGTTGGGGACGTAATAGTTGCATTCAGCTTGGGGAACCGGTGCCTGTGCATATCACATCTTGACCACTTTGATTCCCCTCCCTCGTCCCTCGCGCTCAGCCCCACACCACAGTCTGCCTTTCCGGTTGATCACCTTGCTTCTCCTCTTCTGTTTTGCTCGTCTACTTTTTTATGCTTTGTGTTTTCCTGTTAGAGAAACCATGCAGTAGCAATGTTTAACTTTCTGTGTCTGATCCATTTTGCTAAGCACGATGGTATAAAGTTGCATGCCTTTTCCTACAAATGGCTTAAATTTACTTCCTTTGCAGTAGAGTAGTACTCCATCGTGTGTATATGCCACAATTTTTAAAAGTTCATTTAATTTTTTTTTTTTTTTTTGGTGGTGCTGGGGATGGAACCCCGGTCTCGCGCCTGCCAAGCCACCGAGCCACTTCCCTAGCCCCTGTATTTGCTTTTAGAACATTAGATTGTTTGGGCGTGACCGAGACCCTGATTTGGACCCAGCGTGACTACCCTCTGAGGTAAATGCCAGCCTTGGACAGGTCTTCCATGTGTTTCTGTGCTCAGTTTCCTCATCTGTGCCAGTGGCTGGCAGCTCCCAGCATCTTCCTGACAGCCAGTTCTCCGGGGTGTGGGGCCAGGTCGTATTTGCAAAGTCCCTGACTTGACCCAACTCCGCTACTTGCCTTCCCTTGGGAGTCCACCAGGCTAGACCTTTTGTGGGGGGAAGGTGCGGATCTTGGTAGAGCAGGATGGGGCGGCTGCAGGAGAAGGCAGTGCTGAGGGTGGCTGGGAAGAGCCCCTTCTTGGAGGCGGGGTCCACGTGTGAGAGCCGCCAGAGAGGCGTGCAGGGCGTGTCTTTCCCAGCCTCCTTAGCTGTTGTGCTAACACTTTGGAAGCTGTAAATCTTTAAAAACTCATTTTGGCCCAGAGTTCCCCCTGTTAGTTTTTAAAATAGTATAATTTTAAAGGCAATTTGTTTCAGATGTTTTTCATTGCTTTGCACCAAAAACCATCCAAATGCTGTCGTATTTCCCTCCTCTGTCATGGGTTTTCTTTCCAAAAATATTTCTGAACCTTTCTGTGTGCCTCAGCAGAGACTGAGGATCAGGTCTAAGCTTTGGAGGACAATCGCAAAGCCTGGGGCGTTAAAACGCAGAGCCGGTTCTTGATCTGATAAGTTTTGCTGATCTCTAAAGTACAGCAGCCAGCTTGGCTTTGAGAGCCTGGAAAGTGCCTGCCATGGCTGGTCCCCAGTTCTGAAACTCACGGTCCCTCTGTACTGGGCCAGCCATCCTTCGGTGTGGTCCTCCCTGGGAACTGTTAGAAATGCGAGTTCTCATTTTTACTTTGGTCCTGGGTACGGACCCCAAGGGCCTTGTGCATGCCGGACGTTTGTTCACTCGATGAGCTGACCTCCAGCCCCTGAAAGTGCTGCTTCCCAAGCCCCTCCCAGCCTGATGGGAGCTGAGCCTGTGGGAGTGGGCACAGGGACTGTGTGTGAGGGGACCTGCTGGTGCTTGCTTACCTCTCTCTCTCTCTCTCTCTCTCTCTCTCTCTCTCTCTCTCTCTCTCTCTCTCTCTCTCTCTCTCGATGCTGAGCATGGAACCAGGATCTCCTGCATTCTGGGCAGGCGCCATGCCACTGCGCTGCGTCTCTAGTTAGCCCTCATGCAGTCTGAAGCTGGGGAACCATGTGTTCTGGCTGCGCAAGATAGAAAGGGCTTTCCACATGTGCTGTGAGAAGGGCACGCAGAGCTGCTTGCACAGGCCACGGGAGACGAATTCTGCACTCATATAAGCCTGGCACGGGCCTCTTATGGATAGGACCTGCTAACATTGCTTGTCTTGTGTACACAGCCTAGGGTAGTAATAAGAAGCAGCCTTGGCTGACCTTGGGCAGATGTGGGCCTCAGTTTTCTCATCTGTAAAATGGACACAATAATGGCTCTTATTTCAGTGTGTTGTCTGACCGGACTTGAGTTAGCCCATGGAGCGTAGTAGAGAAGTGGTGAAGCTGGGGACCTGGTGCCGTACGCTTGCAGTCATGGCACTCTGAGAGGCTGAACGGGAGGATTGTGAGTTCGAGCCCAGCTTAGATGATTTAGTGATTTATTGAGATCCTGTCTTAAATATAAAATAAAAAATGTTTGGGTATACAGCCCACTGTAAAGGCCCTGGGTTTAATCCTCAGCACACAGTAGGAAATGAGAAAAAGAAAGAGTGACAGTTTGGACCTGACTGGCTGCACGTGAAGCCCAAGTGACCTCCTGGCCGCATCAGCCGTGACTGCACTTCTTCATCAGTCCCCCTGTGGGTCTGCCAGTTCTGCCTGACCTCCGTGGCCCGGCTGTCCTGTCATCTTTCTGCCCCAGCGTGGCCCTGGCTGGAAACCAGACCTGCGCTCCGGCCCTGCTTTGCTGACCTGAGCGGGCCCCTGTCCCCCCTGGCACAGGCTTGTTCCCTGTACCCTAGAGGGTGGGACCAGATAGGAGCTTGCCAAAGATGCCAAACCTGGAAGTTGCCCGAGACAGCTATTGTATCTGCGGCTCCCAGGCTGCCCCAGGGCTGGGCCTGGCTATGTTTGTTTTCTTCTGACATTGGAGATTGAACCCAGGACATTTGTACTGAGCAACATCCTCTGCCCTGTTATTTTTTTTTTAAATTTAATCCCTTTTGTTAATTTTGAGACAGAGCCTTGCTAAGTTGCCCAGGATAGGCTTGAACTTGAGTTCCTTCTCCCTCTGCCTCCCGTAGTGTGGGACTATGGGCCTGCACCACCATGCCAGGCTGCGTGTGTGTTTTTAACAGGCTTCCCAGGTACAGTGTAGTTGACTGGAGGTAGGGACCAGGTTCCTTGGAGTGCTAGAGCCTGCAGGTAGGCAGGTCACTCTCCGGCAAGGCTGGGACCCACAGTATAACCAGGAGAGTCACTGAATGACTCACCTGTTCTGATCTCCTGGGAGCCCCGTGCCACCTGCTCACAGTGGCACCTCCCAGATCCGGTTCACTGGCACCCATGGCTTTCTGGGAATCTCTGAGGTGCAGCTGGGCTTTGTGGTGAGGTGTCCAGGTCCGAATTGGAGCTCTGTGCGGTGCCAGAAAACTTAACCAACACCCGCAGTAGTTTTGCCCAGTTGCCCAAGGCTAAAAAAATCCCGCTCCGCCTGTCCACTTTGCTATCTGCCCAGTTCTGCCCAACACCCTGTCCACGACTCACGCCTCGAAAGCCCTGCGGTCTGTGCTCTGTCTCGGTTTCCTTGCCATCCCTGATGCTCATGTGGGTAGGACATTGTTGGTCACTGCGTGTTTCATCACACTGTCCCTGCCTACAGCACACAGGCATCTCGTGACGGTTCTGAGCATGGCGGATGCTGCTGTGCTAGATGCTTGCCCTGTGGGCTGGTATACCAGCCACCCCTGCTGACCGGGGTCCCGGGCTGGGGTGCGTGGGAGTGGCCCTGCTACTTGGCCCCCAGTGCTCAGCCCCTGAGTGTGGGCAGGGGGATGTGCTGAGCAGGACGGCCCCCCCTGAGTACCTGAGGTTCCCTGCCTGGGCCACACACTCATGCCTTGGGCCTGAGGTTGCACTCAGGTGTGACTAAGTGGGCAATTATTCTTATTTAAGTGATTTTCAGGATTGCTGTGGATGCCGCTTCTAGGCTTGGTTTATGACCCAGCCACACAGAACAGCTGGTTCCTGTCAGACTGTCCAGAGAGCTGAGCTCAGTTCTTTGGGACAGCTGGCTCACCCCAGAAGCAGGATGTCATGGGGATCCAGGGTAGACTGGAGTGTGTGGGTGCCTGCAGGTGGAGGGTGATGTTGGGAACTCTTCCCTGTCAGGAAGAGCCTGATTTGGGGTCTTGTTAGCTCTGGGCCTGAAACTATGGATAGTCCCAGATTTTACATCCATTTTGTTTGTGGTATAGTGGTGAGCGTAGCTGCCTTCCACATTCTGCATGAACTGTGTTTTGTCATGTATGTGAGTATGATAAGTTTAGTTTATAAATTAGGCACAGTAGGAGATTAATAAGTAATAAAGAAGCAGACCAATTATACCACTTCACTATAATAGAAGTTTTCTGAGTACTGTGTCTCTTGCGCTCCCAAAATACTTTGTACATTCATATTCACTTTTTTTTGTACTGTATATTGAACACGGGGCCTTTGTTTTGAGCTACATCTTCAGCCACCACTTTTTATTGTTTGTTTGAGACCGGATCCTATTAAGTTGCTCAGGGAAGGCTCCAACTTGTGGACCTCCTACCTCCTGCTGTTCGAGACTGTGACCATCCAAAGTCTGAACGGACAGGTGTCTCAGAGCCACCTTGTGCAGCAGGCTTGGTCCCTGCACCTGGCCCAGCTCGAGCCCCACGTCAATGCTCCTTGGTTATAGAGGCGGACACACACCTTTGTGGGTCACATTTGAGTCTGTTTTCTGGATGGTGGTCTTGAGCTGATCTGCTCTGCCTGCCCAGGATGAAAGCCTCGGAGGACAGCGTCAGGCCTGTGCTCCTGTTCGGTCCCAGCCCTTGACCACACCTGGCGTCATCTCTCTTGGCTCACTGTGGATGTTGAATGGATGCAAGTTTGCAGAGAGCTTGGAGATCATTTCCACTTACAAAACCAGAAAAGCCTTGGAGATCAAATAGTGCAAATCAGTCCGTTTCACAGATATAGAAACTGAGGTTCGTGGACTCAAAGCCCATCTAATGACATCATTTGAGCTAGAAACCAGTTCTCCAGGACTTCCTCATCAGGTGGGAGGAACTGGGCTGTTTGCTAGCCTGGACCCCTCCCTCCCAGCCCAAACACCAACTTCCCAAATTGACGGTGTTTATGTTGGGAACATTTTTTTCTGACGTTTGGTTCTGTCAAAACTAATTTCAGCATTTCTAAAGCTTGGTGAAAATATAGCCTCATTACTTTGATGTCAGTGCATAGTTTACTATTAGTATATCCTGGGCTTTATCATTTTAGTCATGTTTAACACGGCTGCACCAGGCATGCACTATTAAATCTGGCTTATTTTACATTCCTGTCCGGAATTATTTATTTGGAACAATTTCCACCCTATCAAAAGACACAGCTAATGCTGTGTTTTAATGTGTTATTTACACACAAAATAACCTATTTACAGCTGAGTGTGCGCCTCGGGGAGAATGGATGGGCCCCCGTTCCCTGCATTCTGTTCTATCGGGGTTTAACAATCTGGATTGCTAATAGAACCATTTGTCATTGGTGGGGGAGGGGTGGGATAATTTATTTTATGTCCCTGGCCAGGTCTCATGGCCTCCGATCTTGGGAGCCTTTGGAGAACTGTGGAGGGAAGTCTGGTGCTTGGGGTGCATGGGGCAGGCCTGAGGTGGCCCAGGTGCCTCTGGGGTCTCTGTGTCCATTTCATGGGTTGTCCTGGAATGTGGACCAGAGATGTAGGGATGGTGGAGATTGTGCTGCCCTCCTCTAGGCACCTAGATGGGTGGTGACGGGTCCTGCCCAGGTTTCTTAGCAGGGAAGCAGGATCTGAACCAGGCAGTTGCTCGGGAGGAAAGAGGGAGAGTGAGTCATCCTTGGGATGGGCCCCGCAGAGCGGCTCCTGAGAGTGCAGGGTGCATGGGGTGGCAAGCGTGCCTGTGTGGCTCCGGGCTGGGGTGTGGGGCCGAAGGATTTCTCCTAACTGTCCCCCAAGTGAGGCCAGGGGCCTCTGGGGCCCCAGGGCTGCTGGGAGCCTCCAGCTGGAATGCGGGTATGGAGGGAAAAGGAAATAGCCTGTCATCTTCAGCTCTGTGGCCACAGAACAACGGTCAGGACGTAGGGGGACAAATCTCCTCAACTCCAGAAATGGAAGAGAGACCTCAGCAGAGATAGTGTCACTGCTTGGGGAGCTGCTGGTCGTGGCGGGGACACCTGTTTCCTGAAGACCCAGTGTTCCTCCTCCTCCTCAGTCTCCCCTGTGATACTGGATCTGGGCAGCCCTTGGGCACTGAACAACCTGGACTGGGGGTGCTGGCCCACGGGAGAGGGCCCCAAGAGCGAAGCCAAAGTCACCGAAGACACTGTGTACCCACTCTGTGAGATACTGAGGCTTGTTGCAGGCAGGACCTTTGTCCTATTTATGGTCTCTGGTTGTGTGGTCACCATCTCTGCAGTGTCCTTGCACTTGGTGCTGGTAATAAGGAAAGCTGCAAGTGCTGTCACTTCAGAGGGCAGACCGGCGTGAGCTGACTGCAGTACGGGTGGGGCTGCCCCTGCCCATCTCAACTGGCTGTGTGGCGCAGGGGTGTGGCATGTGCACAGTGGGGCTTTGGTCGTTCTCTCAGGCAGCCATGTCACCTGCTGTTGAATCGTAGTTGCATTGTCATGATTGGAGCCATGTGGAACTTCTAGGGGGCCACAGCTCAAGAAGCAGCACCCATGTGCCACATTCCTGTTTTCCCAGCCCTGAGCTGAAAGGAGACAGGACTCAGCAATTCCACCCCTAAGTGAATACCAAAGATGACACAAAAGTATGCATTCTTACAAAAATTTATGTACGAATATTTTTAACAACGTTATATATAAGAGGTCACAAATATCTATCAGCTCGCGAATGGGTAAACGAAACGTGGTATGTCCCTACAGTGGAATATTACTTGGCCATAGAAAGGAATGGCATTTAGATAAATGCCAAACACTGATGTGATAGGAGCCAGGCATAAAAGAACGAATCTTTCCTGATTCCATTTACGTACGTGGCAAATCTGTGGAGACAGAAATTAGATTAGTACATTTCACAGACTGGGAGGAAGGAAGCAACGGGAGGGAGAGTGCTAAGGGTAGGTGGTTTCTTTCTGGGCTGATGAGATTTCTCTGAAGAGATAGTGGCGATGGTGGCACACCCCTGTGAACATACACCCACTGTAGACTTTAGGATGGTAAACTTCGTGCATGTGAATTATAGTTCCGTTTTAAACAGAGGGGAGGGTAAAGGAAGAAAGGATGGAAGGAAGGGGGAAAGGAAGGATGCAGGGGAGGAAGGGCAGCTGTTCCTCCTTGCTGCGCATCCGGGCCTGGCATGGCCCATGCCACAGTCCCCTTCAGGCTCCCCAGACTGCGGAGCATCACTGCCCAGAGAGGACCCGGCCTCCGTGCTGCCCCTGAGCAACCAACCCAGCCCTTTCTCTAGGCTCTAGAAAGCTCTAAAAATAACTGAAGTGGAAGGAGGGTGTTTAATGACAAAGTAAATAATTACATTCAGAGTGCGAGTGTGGAGGGGAGCTGAGTAAATCACTTTAGCAAGACCGCCAGCCCCCAGCCAACTCCGGTGCTTTATCACAGGCTTCCGGCCTCCCCGCCTCAGGAGGAGTGGGCTCCGGGTCGGACTGGCAGGACGTGCAGGACTGAGAGTGCAGAGCCCCAGGGCGGGTGATGCTGTGCCGGGAGGGCCCAGGCGCAGGGCCGACCTTGGTCAGCCTTGCTGCCCACAGCTGGGGGTGGCCCAGCAGAACAGGATCAAGTCTGATTCTCTAGGCTTCCGCGTGGGAGAGGCACAGGGAGAGGGGCCAGGGGAAGGCAAAGACCTCTCCAAGGCCAAACAGCGAGCCCCTGGTGGATCTTCATAGGGAGGACATCTGGGACCCCGCAGTGGCAGGTGATAGACGTTCTCTGGTGTTCCCAGACGTGGGACACGGTGTCTGCAGGAGTTCTGTGCTCTTGAGAAGTGGTAGCATCAGCCAGGGTAGGGCACAGAGGGAGGCACGCGTGGCCTGCTGCACCTAGACCCCATCACTCCCTCTTGCACCATCCTCCCTCGCCTTGCTGTGTGGCCTCACCTTGTCCTCTCTGTGGCCCAGCTGGTGGCCCTCCGTGGGACCCCATCCTGTCCCTAACCCTGGAGAATGGGCAGTACTAGGCTCCGTGGGGTGTCACGAGAGGGTCGCTGTGTGAGGACACAGGAAGATGGCAGGACTCGGCTGAGAGGAGGCAACTCTCTGATGGGAACTGAATCAGGATGCTCAGAACACTGGGTATACTCTGAGTGATGTGGGATTCTTGGCCGCCAGGGCTGGGCTGGAGTGAGGGCAGGCCCGGCTCAGGGCTGAGTAGTGCCCCAGGGGTCCTGCCTTCCCGCTAAGCTCTGGGCTGGAGTGCAGGCAGCCTCATTCTGTTCCTGGGGCCTTGTCCTTTGAACTGCACTTAGAGTAACGGGGCCTCTTGCCTTTATTTAGTGGTACTGGATCGAGACCAGGACTTCACGCTGAGCTATGTCATCTCTCCCCCCCACCCCCCCACCCCGGCCCATTTTAATTTTTGATTTGAGTCCGAGTCTCTCCAAGTAACTAAAGTCTAGGCCGCCACTTGAAGTCCTCCTGCCTCAGCCTCCCAGAGTGCTGGGGTTCCAGGCCTGCATCACTGGGCCTGACCCCTTTTTATTCTTTTGAACACCCTCAAGGCTAGCAGAACATCTCCTGGGGAGTGCT
Source organism: Ctenodactylus gundi (assembly GCA_004027205.1). Taxonomy (NCBI): domain Eukaryota; kingdom Metazoa; phylum Chordata; class Mammalia; order Rodentia; family Ctenodactylidae; genus Ctenodactylus; species Ctenodactylus gundi. The sequence continues at coordinate 13,798 of PVKB01005561.1, read as the reverse complement.
GGCTAAGAATTGCCTTGGAGAGGAAATGCCGGAAGATTCCCCTGTGACCTGGCCCAGGAGGGACTGAGGATGCCATGCCTGGAGGCCAAAGCCTGGAGCCGAGGGGCAGAGCGGAACTGCAGAAGGGAGGGTGATGAGGCGTGGCTGGGGACCAGGACTGGCCGGGTTGTGATCCACGGAGGGGCGTGGAAGTGACAGGCCCCTTTGCTGACTCACGGTACATACTTCAGACTCACAAAATTTGTAGCTTCTCTGCTAAATTTCCTCTTTCCAGAGCATTATTTTTCCTGTCTTCCTTCTATCCTGCTTTTCTCTCTCCCTCCGTATTCCCTTCTTTCCTCTGACGGTTGGTTGGGGCTGTCTGACTGCGCCCAGGCACTGCTGTGGTCACCGGCTTGTGCTGGGCAGCACAGGCAAGGTGCACTTCCTCACGCCTCAGGAAGCCGGGACCCAACTGGCGGTGCACCCATCCTTCCATGTGATCCCTCTCCATCCGTGGTTAGAGGAGGAGGCTCTGCTGGGAGCGAGGGGGCTGAGGCAGTGGCCTGCACCTGCACTAAGGTGGGGAAGCCTTTCTCAGGGCCCTTGGAGCCACTGCTGCTCGGATGTGCTGACCCGACACATCACATGGGTACCGCCTCCTCCCTGGGACTCTGAGTGGAATGCCATCCCGGAACTGGCTGCAGGTTCAGGGCTGGTGCTGACCACTGTGCACAGTGGGCCACGACCCAGTCCTTGAACTTTGTCAGCCTTGAGGTCCACTAGGAACAGCTTGGGGAGACTCCGTGGGGGCAGCTGTCCTGTGCCCTGGACTGCTGGGGCAAGCTGGGCCAGCTCCCTCGAGCCCTTGGCTTTCACATGGGAGTGATCGTGACCTCCTTCATAGCGCTGTGGTCAGAGCAAGGCAGAGGCGCAGGTGGGAGTGTGGGACAGGGCTGCCCCCTGGGACTGTGGGAGGATTGGCCTCAGTGCCTTGCGGGGGACCCCAGGCTCTGCTCCCCATTGCCAGGGGTGTTTCTGCTTTCTCTTCCCTCCTTTGAAACCCTGGGGAGTCATGGAGGACGCTGTAGTCAAACTAGGGAAGTCACCATTCAGGTCTCCAGACTGCTGGGGGCCTTCCTTCTCCTGTGCCCACCCTTGGCATGCAGAACCCACCCTCTGTGTTTCTGGAGTATTCCTTCTGGGCCCATTTACTTAGGTGTCTGTACTTGTGGCTGGTCAGTGGGAGCTTTGTCTGTTTCTTCCACCCCCACCTCAGCCTTGGTACTGAGCTGATCCCCAGCTTTTTTAATTTTTAGGTTTTTTCTTTTTTAATCTGAGTAGAATTTTACTAAATTCCCTAGGCTGGAAGTAAACTTACAATCCTCCTGCCTCAGCCTCCCACACTTCTAGGGTTGTAGGCCTGCACTGCCATGCTTGGCTCTTCTGCTCTTACACATGGGAGATGAAACAGCAAGGGGGGCACCCATTCCATGTTCCTGGGGGTCCTGACCAAGGTGCGGGGTCCTGACCAAGGTTCGGGGACCTGGCCATGTTGTGGAACCTTTCTTGGTAGGGGAAGGGTGCTGAGCTCAAAGGAGAGGCTTGGGTCCTCTCATCCCCAGCACTGTGAGCTCCCTGGGGGCAACTATGGGAGAGTCTAACAGAGCCCTCCGTGTGCCCCAGGGAAGATGGCACTGGCACCTTAGGCTTCATGAGCGCTGGGGTGGTTGCACATATTTCTGTACATGTATCCCCAAGGATGGATCAGAGGGTTCTGGGATCTGGAAACAAAACCAAATCCAGAGAGCTAGAGCCAGTGCTTCCTCACGCTGTGATTGTAGAGGCTTTGCTTCTCTGGGGTGGGGAGGAGGGCAGGAGCGGCCTTTGAAAGTGCTTCCCTCAGCTGGGGGTGCAGTGGACACCATGTGGACACATGGCCCATGTGCAAGGCTCGGACTGCATCCCAGGAATGTCCCATCAGCACATGGCAGAGTAGCAAAGTCCCCCTCAGCTTGGTGTGTCTTTACTGGGGAGGGGTGAGGGACAAGCCTGATAGCCGTGTTGAACTTACCAGTGGGTAACTGTTTTGGGGTGAATGGTGCCACCCCATTGGTCTGCTGGACTACCCTTTTGGCCATGGCGATGTTGCATACACGGCTACACCTAGTCCTTTGACCTGGGTCCCCCTCTTATCCTCACCCTCCCTGCCAACTTCTCTACCACCTCTTCTCTTTCTTGTGTACAGCTTTGGCCTTAGCCGGTCACCAGGCTGCTGACAGCCTACGGACCATGTTGTCCTCAGAAGACCCCAGCCTGTCCCGGGAAAGTTGTGACATGATTTAGGGTAAAATGTACTGTCTTAGTTACTCTTTTGTTGCTGTGACTCAATACCCAACACCCACAAGTTAGGGAGGAAGGATTTATTTTAGCTTACAGTTTTTATAAAGTCCCGGTCCATTCCCAGTCCATGCCAGGTGTGCTTCAGGAGGCAGAGATCCTCACAGCAGCGTGGCAGGGTTGAGACTAGACTGGGAGAAAGGGCAGGCCAGCACAAGCCCCTCCAGGTCAATCCCCAAGCACCCTCCCCTTCAGCCAAGCCCCACCTCCCACCAGTACAGAGTATCCATAGGAACTTGAGGCTTTGGGGGACACTCCAGATCCAAACCATGACATTCTGCCCATCCCCCAAAAGACTCATGTTTACTCCCTTAAGCCAAAGGCATTTAGCTCTTCTGTAAGAGTTGTCAGAATCTTTACAGTTCCAGCACTGTTATAGTCCAAGTCCAGTGTCTCCTGAGACTCAAGGCAGACTCTCAGCTGTGAGCTCCTGTTAAAACCAAAGAGTTAAGCACTTCCAACATACAGTGGTACAGAACAGACATTCCCATTTCCAAAGGGAGGAAATAAGAGGATAAAAGGCAGTTGGGCCAAAACGGTTTTTAAACCCTACAGGGCAAGAGTTAAATTCTATAGTCTTGTATTTAGCACCTGGGATAAACTGTTGCAAAACTTGAACTCCAAAGGGCTTGGCTGGCCCTGTGGGTGGCATAGCTGCTGGTTGCCACCCCCATCTTCTCTCCTTTGGGCTGGATCCCTCCTAGCCTGCAGCTGTCCTCAGCGGATGATCCATGCTTCTGGCTCCTCCACATTCCTGGCTTCTCCACTGCACCTTTGTCTTCTCCTTTACAACTTCACAATTTCCCTTCCAGGGGCACACTGCCTGGCCTCCAAGGTCTTCCTCTGAAATCTGGGTGGCAGCCTCTGTGAACCCACAACTCTTGAACTCTTCAAACCTGTAAAGCCACGACTGTGTGGACATTGCCAAGGTCTGTCACTGGCTTGAGCAGTAGCCTGGCCCCTGTAGAAGTCTCTAAATTCTTAGATGGTTGAACTCCAGGCTGCTGACCTCTAATAGACATTTTTTTTTTTTCCCTTTGGCCCTGGGATACACTTCTCAGAGTAAAGCCTTTTGCCTCTCCACTCTTGAGATGGTAAAGAGCTGAGTCTTGTTGACTTTTGAGATGCTCTCAAGGCGTCTTTCCTGTAGTTTTGGGTGTAAGTACTTGGTTTCTTTTTAATGCTAATCTCCTTAACTTTCCTGTGCTCTTTGCCCCACCACTGCAGGCCATTTTGGTGTGGCACTGCAAACTTCTGATGTGATTTTTTTTGTCTGTCATTTTATCCTGGCTTTCACCATAGACATGGCTAAAAGCCACAAACAGCAGGCATGTAACAGTTTGAACATTGGTCTGCCTTGAGATTTCCTCCTCTAGATTAAGCAGTCCACCACCCTTAATCTCAGTTTCAGGCAAAGTCTCTTGATAAGGGCAAAATGCCTACAAACTTTTTGCCATAGCATAGCATAGCATGCATAGTTTTTTAGACCACTTGTCAATATAGTTCTTCTTCCCAACTGAAACTTCTTGAGCCTGGCCTTTCCAATCCACTCTACTGTCGGCATTATGATCTTTTGAGCTACGACCAGAATCTCCCATCAAGCTGAGCTTAGAGTACTCCCAGGCTTCTCCATTCGGCATCCTCAAACCTTTCCAAATTTCTCCCGCAAACCAGTTCCAAAGACTTCCAAACCACATGGTCAGGTAAAGTCACAGCAGCCACCCCACTTCTGTTACCAATTCTTAGTTACTTTTTCATCACTGTGACTCAATACCCAACATCTACAAGTTAAGGAGGAAAGATTTATTTTTAGCTTACAGTTTTATAAAGTCACAGTCCATGCCAGGTTGGAGGTTGGAAAATGGTGGGATCACATGATGGGGCTGCAGCTGGGGCCAGGGCTGGAGCTGGTGCTCTGGAGACAGAAATCCTCATGGCAGCATGGCAGAGTTGAAATTAGACTGGGAGGAAGGGTGGACCAGCACACACCCCTCCAGGTCAAGCCCCAAACATCTGCCCCTTCCAGCCAGGCCCCACCTCCCAGTACCAGTACACAGTATCCATAGGAACATGAAGCTTTTGGAGGACAGTCCAGAGCCAAACCATGACATGTGCCTTTTTTTTCCTTCAGTATGGGGATGGAAACCAGGGCCTTCACACTGAGCTACATCACCAACCCATTCTTTTTTGTTTTGATCTTGAAACAGGGTGCCATCCGTTAAGTTGCTCAGGATGGACTTGAATTTGTGATACTCCTGTCTCAGCCTCCTGGAGTGCTGGGGTAATAGGACTGTACCACCAGGCCCAGCTGTTTATTTGCTTGTTTAATAAAAGAGTTACTGGCTTGCTTTTATTTTTAGCCTTTAAAAGTCAAACTCTATAACCTGGTGAGACCCTGTCTCCCAAAAAACCCAAAAGAACTTAGACCCCATGACAGTCAGCCCAAGTGCAGGTGGTGGGTTGGGTGTACGTGCACAGAAGAGGCAAGGACATGGAATCTGGGATTTCAGTGGGAACTGATGATGTCTGCTACAAAGAGATCAAAGCTGCAAGTGCCAATGATTTCTAGGGCTTTGGGAATCTTTTTCTATGTCCTTAGCATGATTTCATCATGAAATACGACTTCTAGTGGCTTTAGAATGTGTGTTGCTACTTCCCAGCCATGGGCTGACCTGCTCGCTGCCTCCAGACATTGGTAGCTCGCTGGGAATGAGTGCAGTAGAGCGGGGTCTCCAGTCCTGGGCCCCTGACCAGTTCAGTTCCAAGACCTTGGAAGGACAGGCCAGCTGGGCAGATGAGCAGTGAGCAGGAAGTCAGCGGGGAGTGACTGTCTGCTTCCTGTCTGCACCTCCCATTAGGTTCTAATACCCCAAACAGTGGGTGGAGCCTCCCTCCCCGCTCCCTTTCTGCTGCTACTTGGGGTTGCAAAGCTGTCCCCCAGCATTCTACTGCTTAGTAAGTACTCCATCCCCATTCCATCCTTAGGAGAATGATCTCTGGTGTCAGAATGGCTGGGGACTACTGGGTAGAAGACAGGGGCAGGGCTGCCACTTAGACAGCAGGGCAGAGGTGGCCTGAGGGTTCTGTAGATGCCCTGGGTGAATGCACGGAGACGTAGGTCTGAGCTCTGCCTTTCTGGGGCCTGTCAGTGCCAGAAGAGCCCTAGACAGGAGGAGCGGTGGTGCTTGTAGCTGGACCTTTTAGATTGGAAGAGACCCCAGACCTCGAGCCCCAGGGACTGATTTATATCCAGTCACTGAAAATATATGCAGTGAAATGGACGCCTGAGCCGTGGAGCCAGCACTCGGAGGCCGTTGTAAAGATAAGTAACGGTGGTTTCGTGGCCACTTAAACCCTTACCTTTGGGGTATAAGGGGGTCTCTGCAGACAGTAAGTTTTTATCAAGAAATGTTTACTCATAAAAGGACACAGAGAAGCCCCGGAGAGAAGGCACTGTGGCCTTTTATGGCACTGCAGCCTGCCCGGAGCAGGGCCTGCAAATCATTGCCCAGTGCTGACCCGCCTGCCTGACAGGTTGGGTGTGGGAGTGAGGGAGCCAGACAGCGTCAGCCCCCTCTCCCCCAAGTACCCTTCCTCCATACTTCCTGTTGACAGGCGCCCATACTGCACGTGTCTGGCTCAGCTGTCTGCTGTGGCTCCCGGGTACCATGGGCTCTGAGTTCTGTGGTGCACATGGCCCAGGTCCACCCCCTGTAGTGTCAGCGTGCCCTTCCATCTCCATGCCTTTGTGTTGCTCTCCCAGAGGCTGCTCCCCTGCCTGCCTCAGAGAGGGCTCCCCTGAAGCTTGCATGACAACGCAGTAGCGGAGTATAGCCTCATTCGCTCATCCTGTGTATCCGGAGGCACCTGTGTCCTCCCCACCCCCAGCCTCGCATGCCCTAAGCTGAACCCCACCACCCACCCAAGGGAATGGCATTGTTGGCCACGGGTGTGTGACAAACTTAAGAGGCCTGTCTTAGTTACTTATTCGCTGCTGTGACTCAATACCCAACACCCACAACTTAGGGAAGAAAGATCTGTTGTAGCCTACGGTTTCAGATGGTCTCAGTCCATTCATGGGTGGGCGGCTGGGAAATGGTGGAAGCCCATGGCAGGGCTGGAGTGGGGCAGGGCCAGAGCCAGAGCTCCAGCAGCAGAGATCCTCACAACATGGTGGAACAGAGAGAGACTAGGAAGAAGGGTGGAACCAGCCTAGGCCGCTCCAGGTCAAGCCCAAGCATGACCCCTTCCAGCCAGGCCCCACTTCCAGCCCTACACAGTATCCATAGGAATGTGAGGCTTTTGGGGGACACTCCAGATCGAAACCACGACAAGGCCTGTGCCCCAGCTGGCCTGGGATCCAAGTGCCACTGCCAAAGGATTGGGTCCCATGGGCCTCCTGTGGGTTTTCCTTTAGCCTGGGCGTTGTGTGTCAGGCCTGAAGGGGTCCCCTGAATTGCTGTGAGCAAGCAGGCCCTAAGCCTGCGTTCCCCTTGCCCCTGTTCCCACTGGAGCTCAAAAGCTGCCCAGGCCCTGGTTGGGGTCTCTTGCAGAGATGGTAGGAGGAGCCAGGAAACTCCCAGGAGCCTGGGCGTGTGTGCAGGGGGACTACACTGCCTGTGCTGACAGGGCTGAGTCTGGTATGAGGATGGCCAATGTATGTGGTTAGGCCTTTTGTTCTCTATCCTAGAAGATAAGAATTGTGCCTCCCTCCCTACACATCCCCAGGAAGGAGCAACCCGGCACCAGTGGCCTGCCGCGAAGACTGGTTGTGCGCTCCTACCCTCTCAGCTGGCTCAGCCCGGTCTGAGGCCTTGGCGCTCACTTGGTGCAGACAAAGCCATGGACCAGGTGGGACTGAGCCGGGCCGGGCTCCGGCACTGGCTGAGCCCTGTGGTTGAGGTTGAGGGGAAGCTTGGCAAGAAGAAGCCCTAGGTCTCTTGCTGCAGGACCAGCAGGGTCTGGCAAGGTAATGCTCCTTGCTCTCCCGGACCACTGCACTGCCCCGTGGCCCCAGTCCAGATGCTGAACCCTGGGATTCCCACAGGTTGGACTGTGCTGGGAACTTCCGAGTGTCCTCCTAGGCCCACTGCCTCTTCAAATCCCCAGGCTCCTTCCTAGCCAAATCCAATTAGTCAGTTCTGTTTAATTCAAAAGCATTTAGATGTTTATGGAAAGCCTACTGGTTAGTATGTTGCCAAGGCCACCCGCCTATTAAGTGGTTTAGCCAGGATTTGAACTTGAGTCTGTCTGAGCCCTACTTCTAGACGCCTCTTCCTTATAATACCCCTGGCCGCCCTCCTCCTGCCCCTGCTAATCACCTGCTTATCTGAAGTGGCTGTGACCCCTGCCCCCTGTCCCCTGTACCCACTTCCTATGTGCTGGGAAGCATGCAGTTTGGTTAGAATTGCTTCTAAACCAGGAAGCCAGGGACACTGAGCAAAGTCTCTTCTACTACACATGACTTAGCGCAAGGCCTCTGAGGCGTGGGCTCTGTGGCCCTGAAACTTTTTGAATCCTGCTACTTTTCTGGCAGCAGTTGGTAAAAGTTGTGGTTGGTTCTGGGGTGGTGTTTTTTTTTTTTTTTTTTTTTTTTAATGGTTACTGGTTATTCAACATAGAACCTTTGCTCAGAGCTGCATCCCATCCCTCTTTATTGTTTATTTGAGACGTGGTCTCCCTAAGTCATTAAGTTGCTCAGGCTGGCCTCGAGCTTGTGATCCTCCTCCCTTAGCCTCCGAGAGTGCTGGGATTATAGGCCTGCGCTACCAGGCCCACTTTAGAAAGTTGAGTATTTTTACTATTGGTTTGTCTGTCCATCTGTCTGTCCGTCCTTCCTTTCTTCCTTCCTTCCTTTCTCCCTCCCTCCCTTCCTCTCATTGATTTGTTCATTCATCCTTGCAGTGCTGGGGGATCAGATCCAGGGCCTGGCATATGCTAAGGTGGTGCCCCGCCACTGATGTGCTATTAACCCAGAAATCATGTTTTTGGAGTGTGTGACCTCCTCATAGGAGAGTTTTGTGCTGCACCTTAAGGTACTAAGAGTTAATCATTCAGGGCCAGGGGTCATAGCCCAGTGGTTCGACCTCTTGCCTAGCATGTGTAAGGCCTGAGTTTGATTCCCCAGCACCATATAAAAATTAAGCCAGGCATGGTGGCATGTACAGCTGTAATCCCAGCACTCGGGAGGCTGAGGCAAGAGGATTGCCGTGAATTTGAGGCCATCCTGGGCTGCACAGTGAACTCAGGATCAGCCTGGACTACAGAGTGAGACTTTGTCTCCCCCAAAAAATAAGAGTAGATCATTCAGAATGGTGGCGCACTAGTAGCCGAGGCCATTTTTGTAGTCTTCAACCATCCCTTCTCTTTCTTTCCCTTTGCTATTCTTTAAAAAATTTTCATTTTATTTAAAAAAATTTTTTTGAGGCAGGATCTTCCTCTGTGGCTTAGGCTGGTCCTGAACCCACTGTGGTGCCCAGGTTGGCCTCAAACTCATGACAGTCCTCCTGCCTCCGCCTCCCAAGTGCTGGGACACCCAGCTTCTGTGGTGCTGGGGAGTCAAGCCCAGGGCCTTGTGTCTGTTGGGCAAGTGCTCTAACCCCTGTGCTGTTCCTCCAGCCCTTCCTTGCCATTCCTTTGTCAGTCGCTGGATCTCAGTGGCAGGTACAGAGGATTGTGGGACGCGAGACTTGTTCTCAGGAATAGTGAAGCTGAGGGACTTTGTAACAGGCATTTGGCAGTTACTGTGTCAGTCCCAGCGCCGTGACAATTACCCCTCCATCCCAGAGGGAATTCCCTAGCCGGGAGAGCAGGAACAGCGTCACTATGAGTAGTGACAAGGACTACAAGAAAGGTCATTTCCGGGTGCTTCTTGTCCCTGAGGGAAGAGAGGCAAGAAATCTTCCTGAAGCAGGCTTGACTGAGTTGGGCTTGAGGGCATGAATAGGCGTTTGCTAGGCTGAGCAGTCAGTGGGGCGCAGAAGCCAGTCCATGAGCCCGGACAGAGGGTTGGGTGGCAGTGGCGACCACATGAACCTAGGGACTCCCGGCCATTTGGTTGAGGACACTTTCCCTAGCTAGCAGTGTCCTCAGAAGCATCCTGTCCTAGAGGACTGGGGTTGGTGACGGAAGGAGGAAGAATGGCCCCAGTGCTACTGCCTAGTTTTGCTCCTGGTTGAGCCTGAGTCCCCGCTGGCTCGTTGGAGGCCCTGGGGGCCGCTTCCCCCCTACCCCAGGTTGCACATGCACGTTTAATCCAGACTCTCAGCTGTTCCCTCATATTTGCTGCCTTCGCTGCCCTTGGGCTGGGGGGCAGGGGCCCTGTTAGGGGACTGTGAGTTCTCCTCCTGGCAGGACGCCGGAGTTCCCCGGGAGTCCGAGAGTTAAAGCAACAAGCCAGCTGGTGAGCATTAGTGTCCCCGCTCCCCCAGGCGATCGCGTCAGAGGCTGATGCGGGTGGCAGCAGCTAGCAGGAGCTACCCGGGCTCTCCCTGGAGGGTCCCTGGCCTGGGACCCACCACAGCAACCCCAGGTAAGGTGGGGTGCATGGGTGTTGGGACGCCCTTGGAGACAGTGTCGTGTGCCCCCCAACTCGCCTCCACCTCCCATCCTGCTGGTGGACGTGTGTGCAGGGTGCCCTGTGTGTGTCGTGTGTGTTTCTTCTCTTTGTGAAAGTTCTGCTTTGCTATGGCCCAGACTTCAGGGCAGAAGCAAAGACTGGGTGCTGGAGAGAGACTGTCGTTTCCCCTTGGGGAGGAGACTGACTTGTATAAACAGACACTTGTGTGTCCTAAGGGCCTGTGCAATGGACAGGGATGACCTGCCCCGCAGCCCTGGGGATCCTAGGAGGTGTCCCAACCTACCGGGGCGTGCCATCCCCAGTGGCTGGGTAGCAATTTGCTGAGGTGGCTTAAGTACGGTTTTCTCAATCTGCTTGTGACCAAGAGGCATGTCAAAGGGGTTGCCTTGTGCTGCCTCAGTAGCCAGGGTGTGGCCTCTGCGTGGCTGCTGACGCTTCGCCAAGAGCCTTCTGAACACCAGGCCCAGGATGACCCGCTCCTGCCTGACCCGCTCCTCCCCAGCCCGCCCTCTGCATTTGGGTGGCCGAGCCAGCTTTGGCCACCAGCATGAGATAGGGACAGTTTCCTGGGCACAATGTGCACAGGTTGCAAAGGCACAAACATGCTGGGGTAGTTTCCTTGTCCCCTGGGCTAAGTAGGTACAATTTACTGGTACTAGAAAAGTGTGCTGTGTGATGTTTTCCTGTTTTGACTGGACGTTTGGAAAGAAATGTCCAAATTAGGGATGGGCTTGCTCAAGTCTTAGCCGAGCCAGGAGATGAGGAAACTTCCACTGTGAAAGGAACAAGGCACCAGATGGGCATTCATGGGTGACAGGGAAGGGATCTTGGCTCTGGGGAGGGAGTTTGGTCCCACCATGGCTTGCTGTCACCCCTTGGATGGGCCTGTCCACCAGTGGCTCACACCCCAGGCCCGTCCACTCCAGGGGACAGAGGGTGGTGAGGGCTGGCAGAGCTAAGGGGTGGAGGAGATGCATTGAAGCTCAGGAAGGGCAGATGTTAACCCTCCCTCCCTTTCTTCCTTCCTTCCCTCCTGATACTGGAGACCTAACCCGGGGCCTCACACTGAGCGACATCCCCAGCCCGTTTAGATTTTAAGATGGGGTCTTGCTAAGTCACTAAATTGCTTAGCCTGGGTCACACTTGCCATCCTCCTACAAAAAGCCTCACCAGGCACTCGGATTACAGGTCTAATCCAGGCCTGGTTTAACTCTTTCTCAGATTATTAAAACAATTAAAAAGTGGACAGAAAAGAAATCCTTGTGGCGTTCCTCCTGCTGGCGTGGAGAAGCGTCGTGCACGTGTCTGCACATTTTTTCTGGTCTGTCTGTTTCCGTGTAGTGCTTTTCCCTCTCCAGTGGTAGTTTCAGTTCAGAAAATGCAAAACAAAAATACAAAAAAGTAACCCAAAGCTTCAGAAGAAATGGTTCAGGTGTCGGCAGAATGGTGAGTTTCCTGTGTGATGGTAATTTAAGTCCCTTCTGAGTCCATCTTGGTCCTGTACCTTTCCTGCTGGCTCCTCCAAATTCCCTTGCTCCTCTGGGGCATCCCCCCACCCTGGTGTAGGAGCAGAGGTGGGGGACAGCGGGGGGAGGAGTGACAGGGAGCTGCGCGGCAGGTGCAGGAAGCCTGTGGAGACGGTGGGCGGGCTGAGTGCGTCCCTGAGGTGGCTGTGTTTGACATGCCGGCCGCACACACACACACACCCACTGTCTTTGGTATGCCGTTTGGTCTCTGAACTTAATGAGTTCTGCAGGGATGCTCCACTGTAGCTAAAGATCATTTACCTGAATTGCTTTTTAATTTCTGCCATGGGAAGCTGCCCCTGGTGTGGTATAATTACATTATAATTTACAGCAATACCAAACCTATAAATTTAGCTGTGCTGGTTGGGGGAGGGAGTGGAATGGGGTCGGGGCTGGGGTAGTTCCTTCCCCATTGTTAAATTAACTGGGGGCAGGTGTGGGAGGAGCAGGGGGACCCTTCTTGCCTGATGGCTGCAGATCCTTGCCTTGACACTGCGGAGTGGAGTGGAGCCTTTGGTCTGCCGTGGGAAAGGGTGAATTTGAGATGTAACATTCCGTCTGATCGCATGCTTATAGTAGTTGGCTCTGGGATCTGGGAACATGTGGAGACGTCTGTGGAATAGCTGGCACAGAGCTGGGTGGTGTGCAGTGTATTGCCTGGTTGTCTGGGCCAGTGGGCTCCATGCGCCCCAGGGGCATTGTTGGGTGACTGGGGACCTTTTTCCTGGGAGCTGTGGAGTGTGAAGGAGCTGCAGCCTGCTGGGCTCCACGAGGCAAGGACCCTGGACCTGAGGCCGCTCTCCTTTCTGTCCCCTCGGGGAGGTTCATGCCCGTGGTAGCCCTTAGCTTCTTGAGCTGCTGTGTGACATCTCCGGTCCTGTGAAACTGCACCTAGATCAAAATTATCAAACTTTATGGCCACCAAGGCAGCTCATTAATTAATGTGGTTCTGTGACAAGTTAACTTTATTGAATAAATGAGAAAAAATGGCTTTTCTGATGCGTTGGCTCTGGAAATTCAAATGTTTGTATCTCAGGTAGTGACTAGGTGACTTCATAGCAGGGGGAGGCAATTCGCACAGTGAAGGCACTGGTGGAAACTAGGTTCAGCGAGGTGAAGTCATTTATCCTTGGTCACACAGCAGATGGGAGAAGGTAGGACGAGCAAATCAGCAGGATTGTCAGGCTCTCAGCTGGGACAGGTGGCAGGGCAGTGGAGGCAGGGCCAGTGATGACTGAGGCAGTGTCCCATTCCATGTCGGTCAGGGATATCCTGGGTTCAACCCCTCGGCCATAAGAGTCTTCCCTCAAATCCCCCAAAGGGTCTGAGTCCCCTCCATCACACAGACATTGTCTCCTGCCCTCCAGGTCCTCAGGCCACCCTCTCAGCTTGGATCTTACACCGCGGGTACGGCCTCACAGAGTAGCCCTCTCCTCTGGCCACGTCCCTCCCCATTGCTGGGAATCCTCTGGTATCCCTCAGGCTGCCTGGAGGAGGTGTGTCCAGAGGCAAAACTGGAGTCCTGCATGGCCCTGTCCTCCTTGGCGCCCCTCAATCTCCCTGCCCCCCAACAGTGCTTGCTGAGAACAGCTGCGAGCCCCTTCTGACCCATGCCCCACTCACCCTCTGCTGCCCCCTTCAGGACCCCTTCCCAGGTTGCAGCCCCCGCTCCCCCCCAGGTGCCTGCCTACTCATCTTGCAGCCTCTGGAGCCCTGCGGGGCGCAGCTCTGACAACTTGTCTCCCCCGAAGCATGCTGTGTACTCCATGCCTCTCCACCCCCAACTCCTTCCCGGAGCCAGGGATGTTTACATAACTGGGCAGGGGATCACAGGGCACTGTCCTTCCTGTGTCTGCCGGTTCACAGATGTCCCCTGCACGAGCCTCGGCTGCTGGGGGCTTTGCACACCAGCTGCGGCCCAGCAGTGTTCCGGCGAGGGACAGGACGCAGGGGCTTCACTGCTGAGCACCACAGGAGGCTGCCGCCTTTGTTATGACAGAGCAGAGCCCTGGGCCGCAGCCAGGCCTGGCTGGAGGCAGCTGCAGGGCCCAGGGCCAGTGCAGGGCGGGTCGGGGCTGAGTGTAGGGCCGCCTTGCGTCTGCATGCACTGGACTCTGCAAATTCAGCCCTGAGGACGGAGACACACAGAGAGGCAACAGAGGAGGCCAAGGGCAGCCGAGGTCAAGGGCACGTAGTTGAAGAGGTGCTAGAGCTGTGGATGGGTGTGGTGGTGAGATTCTGGTCACCATCTTCCTTCCTTCCTTCCTTCCTTCCTTCCTTCCCTCCCTCCCTCCCTCCCTCCCTCCCTCCCTCC